>PVJL010006052.1:0-90293 GCA_004026885.1 Lyroderma lyra
TGTGGTCAGGTACCCGTGTGATCGGTGTCACGGCTGTCGTCAGGTACCCGTGTGATAGGGGTGTGAAACCCTTGGGAATCAGGTCTGGCCGATTCCTTGCTGAAGGCCTCACAGCCCCGGGCACACAGTAGGTGCTCCCGGTGGAGTGGGGTGTCCCCGTCACTCCAGGCCCTGGCCCATCCGCCCTCCCTGTCCCTAGGCCCGGCGGCGGGGTGGGGGTGGGGGGGCCCCAGCAGAGGCGCAGGGGGGCATTTCCTGCGCAGGCCCGGGGGCCGCGGCTGGTTCTGTGACGGACGGTTCTCTCTCCCTCCCCCTCGGGCCCGCAGACGTGGAGTACTCGGACGACCACTGCCACCTGGTGAGTCCCAGCCCGTGCCCGTCGCGGACGCCCCTGTGGCGGGACCGGTCCCCGTGGGTGACGCTTCTGCTCTGTCCCCTCAGATTTTACCGGATTCGGAGGCGTTCCAAGATGTGCAAGGCAGGAGACACCGGGGGAAGCACAAGTTCAAAGTGAAAGAAATGTATCTGACGAAGCTGCTGTCGACCAAGGTACGGGGACAGTCCGGGAGCATCTTTACGGCCACCCTGGGGCTGCAGGGTGTGTCTGACTTAATTTCCTGTGAAGCTGCTACAAACCCTCCGCCTGGCAGCGAAGCAAAAGGAAAGCCTGAGCTGTGCCCCCTCCTGCCCCAGGCCTGTCCCCGTGCTGCGGGGACCGGCACTGGGCCCGCGTCTGCCAGCCGCCTCCGTCAGGGACGCAGTGCTTTCCCAGTGCCTTCACCCACCGTCCCGACTGTTCCGCAGGTTGACAGCGTAATTACTCCTTTTTGTTTGTTATTACAGATGAGCAATAAAACTCCCTCTTTGAATTGCAAATAAAATGACAAGGAGGGAGCCAGTGACTACAAACCCAGTAAATCTTACTCATTGTATTTTTCATTTTAAAACGAATTCCGGTCACGTAGGAAAGTGTCAGACGTGAAGGTCAGTGGAATGCCAAATCAGGAGCACATTTTCCTCGCTCGGGCTGTGAGTGGGATTAACGACGTCTGTGGCGCTTTCTGCCCCGAGATGCCAGCCTCTGCCCCGGCCCTGGCGGCTCTGGGCACAGGCTCCAGATTAGAGCGGGGCGTCGGCTTAGAGCTGGGGTCGGTGTAGTGGGCAGAGGACAGCCAGAGGCGCCCGGTGTCCTCAGGGCCCACAGACCTCTGCCTGTTCGCACGCAAATGCTTTCAAAGTGCACAGTACGGCCCTGTGGCGGAAGGACGTGCCACAGGAGTCGGCACAGCCCTGCTGACGTGTCGACCACCGGAGGTTTCTAAGATAGCCTCCCTGTGGACTGAGCAGTGTTTCAGCACAAAGCCGAGGAACCAGATCTCAGCCAGGCTGGGCCGGAGTTTTCGGGACCGCTGTCCCCGAACGTGGGAGCGCTGGCCTCGTTGGGCAGTGTCCTTATTTTCTCTCCACCCCGTTCTCATCTCCCAGGTCTGACGCTGTCTTTCAGGTGGCAATTCACTCTGTGCTGGAAAAACTTTTCAGAAGCATCTGGAGTTTGCCCAACAGCAGAGCCCCGTTTGCTATCAAGTACTTTTTTGACTTTTTGGATGCCCAGGCTGAAAACAAGAAGATCACTGACCCTGACGTCGTCCATATTTGGAAAACCAACAGGTGAGAGCGAACGAGAGGGGATCACCGATGGTCTCCAACAATCCAGGGCAGAATCAACGGAAAGGGGGCGTGGGCAGTAGGAAGGGGTCGCTGACCCCCATGTCAGGCCTGGGCCTCGCTAGCTCGGTACCTGTCACGTCAGCGCTTTCAACAAGGAGGAAAACCACTCCTGTGTCAGGAATCTTCGTCTTTAGGAGTAAATGAACTCTGTTATGTTTAATGCACGAACGTGTTTGAAATGTGCAAACAAGTTCAGCTTGACCAGAGAAAAGATGAGAACTTTCCATTTTGTGCTTTTATGACGTGGCCTGTGACTACTGTTTGTCCTTGAGGGAATTAATCACTTTGGTGTCTGCACTTGGATTCCATATGGAAATTTCTGCTTTTACCTGACCGAGTGCAGTACTCAGACACCACGAGAAACAGCCTCAGGAGTGTGTTGTTTCCTCCGTTAACACTGTACCTCAAGCTGAGGCAGGTTGTCCACATTTGTGCACGTTCTGCTCAGCGAGGAACCGGGGCTCATCACCCGTATCTGGGGTGTGTGAGCCGAGGGAGATAGCACAGTGCGAGCCCTCCTGGTGGCACTGAACGCGTAGTTTAAAAGCCCAAGTCCCAGTGGGGTTGGTCTCCCCTCCTCCCGGGAGATCCAGGTCTGACCCAGCTCGACTCGGGCTCGCTCCCTTCCTGTGTCGTAGCCTTATTCCCAGGCCTGCTCCCCCGCCCCAAGCTCAGAGGCTGCAGGCCCCACTGCGAGGGTGGTGACACCTGAGAAGGGACAGTAGTCGGGACAGTAGGGCCCAACAGCCGAGAGGCCCAGCAGCCATGCGATGGAGGTCACTGGATAGGTCAGAATAGCTCGTGAAAGGACGGGGAGTGGTCCCCGAGTCCCTGTTCCAATACGTGTTTGGGTACCTGCTGTGCTAACTACTGGGAGGTGCTGGAGGTGGTAAGCGGACAAGCAGACAGAAACCCTGTTTCCGCACAGCCTGCTTCCTGAGGGTGCAGACGGGCTGTGGCATGTTAGAAGGCGACCGGAGCAGGGGACAGAGCGACCCGAAGGGTGCTCAGGTGCACACAGACGACGACACCTGAGTGCGGGCTCGCCGACTGGCACGGAGGGGCGGGAGGGTGGCGGAGGCGGTCCGGGCCCAGCGCCAATGCGGGGGTGGGGTGCAGGGCACGTCGGGAGCAGAGGCTCGATCTGGTCCGGTGCTGAGAGGGCTGCTGGTGGTTGTGAGGATCAGCTGCTCCGAGCTGGGTCACAGCCCAGCTTCGGGGGATGGTCCGAGGCCAGCGCGTCGTGCTTACAGGAGGTGCCGAGGTCAGGGTCTGCAGAGCTGATGAACTCTGCTCACTGGTGCTCCTCACCTGAGGCGATCCAGAACTACCTGGAGAAAATGTCGTGTCTGTGGTCACACTCAGGTGTGTCCTCCCCAGCAGCAGCACGGTCACTTTAACCCTTTGCTGTTCTGAGCGGCGCTGCCATCTGTGGCTCGCTGTACACACAGCGGCCAACATAGCTCAACACCAAGGACACGCGCACGTGCTCACGGGACAAACCGCGATGGCCCGTTTCCGCCTCGTCTGCATGCCTCTATCTGAAGCTCTCGCCTTCTCTCTCTCGGAGCAGCCTGCCTCTTCGCTTCTGGGTGAACATCCTGAAGAACCCCCAGTTTGTCTTTGACATCAAGAAGACGCCCCACATAGACGGCTGCCTGTCGGTGATCGCCCAGGCGTTCATGGATGCGTTTTCGCTCGCGGAGCAGCCCCTCGGCAAGGTGAGGCCGGCCCGGGCAGGTCTCTGAACGGCTGCGAGGTGGGAGCACTCCTTGCAAACAGTCCAGTAGGAAACAGCTGTCCCCGTCACACCGGCCAAAGAGATGTAGTCAGCGGGCTCACTGCAATTTCGCTTTGCTTTAAAATCTCATTTATTGCTAGTTTAATCTAGTATAACAGCTGTTCATGGGGAAGAAAACTTTACGTAAGTTTTCTACCACCACCAGTCTGTCTGTTTGTAATCACATCAACATGGTTTTTACCATGGTTTGCTTGGCTGACCGTAAGCCCCAAGAAAGGAAAGATAAGATACACAGCAAACTTTGACAGAGCTGTTCTGGTCCTGCTCAGGGACTCCAAACTACACTAAGCTGAGCGGTATGTTTACCTAACGGATTCCAGAAAAGTCCTTTACAGCTGAGCCGTGGGGAGAGGATTTTAGGAGTGCCGGAAATGCAGTGACTGGCGTTTCCCAGGTGCTTCCGGCTCCTGGTCGAACCCTCAGCTCACATGACCACCATTTGGGCCTCACCAACGGGCCTCTGCTTTTGTCTCCCAGGCAGAATCCCCAGCATGACCCTCAGCTCCTCCTCCCCCAGGAAGTGCCTCCCCACAGTCTGTCCCTAATGGTCCCTCCTGTGTCTGCGACATCCCAGCCTTCCCATCCCTTCGTCTCCTCTCTCCCACGTCTCAGGTTATTCCCTGCAACACAGATCTGCTCGGTCTCCTGCTGAAAAACTCAGTGCTTCCCGTTGCGCACCGGGGCCCTTCCAGCCCGGGCTCAGGTCTGTCTCCCGCGCAGGACAGGGACCTGCCGCGCTACAGGCTTCACTCCGCCCCGCCTAGTGAAGTCCTAGATGACCCTTGAGCTGTCCAGTTCCACAGCCCTTCTCTTCCAGCTCCTCCCTGCTGTCAGGCACTGGTGTCACAGTGGACACTCTGTCCGTTTGTCTTCCCAGCGAGGCCGCGAAACCCCCCCCCACCCCACCCCCCCCCACCGAACGTGTGCCTTGGGGGTGCTGCTTGACAGGTCCCAGTCCAGGCCCCCTGTAGTCCGGCCACAGACGAATGTTAAAATGTACTGGGACATTTTAGCTCTATTACTGACTTATCTACCCTCCCTGCGAAGAATATTTTTAAATTCTGTGAAAAATAATGACATCATAAAACCTTCCCTTTTTTTTTAAAATATCGTCACTAATTACATAAACACATTCTGGTTGCCAGGGGACTGGTGCAATGTCGGCATCAGGGCCACCAAGACATGTGCGTCCCTGAGGCCCCTTGAAGCTCTTTTTTATAATCTAGTGAAATCAGAAGGACGAGCAGAAAAACCTGCCGCTGCCCATCACCGACCACTCCCACGGTCACACCGAGGGCTTAATCAGAACTACAACCAACCTTTCATAAATGCCAAAATCCACGGGTGGGCGAGGATAAGAGCAAAATGTTTTAATTCAGGGCTTTTGCAACCATTAAGTAATGAACTCTGATTGAAGTAAGTTCCATTGTTAAAGTAGCTCAAAATCATGCAAAAATAGTAATTTCAGTTCTTTTATGAGAGGAAGGCAGAATATATTAGCATTTAGTCTGCCTGAAAATAACAGTGACTCACCAGAACTCTCTGGAGAGCCGTCAGTCACCGAGTCAACATGTATGAGCACCGCAGGAGGCCGTGCTACCGCGCGGGGCTGCCAGGGAGGGGGCTCAGCCACCCGGGCACTGTCGTGAGCGCGCCATGGTTTTTCACTGCTGTGGTGGTTGCTTTTTTTTTTTTTTTAGGAAGCACCAACTAATAAACTTCTCTATGCCAAGGACATCCCAACCTACAAAGAGGAAGTAAAATCTTACTACAAAGCAATCAGGGATCTGCCTCCATTGTCAGCTTCGGAAATGGAAGAATTCTTAACTCAGGAATCTAAGGTAAGGTTGGAAAGGAGCAGTGAGATAGTTAGTTACTTCTTTAAAAAAAATCATTTCAGAATCTCTCAACAAGATTTTCTTTCTTAAAGAAACATGAAAATGAATTTAATGAAGAAGTGGCCTTGACAGAAATCTACAAATACATCGTGAAGTATTTTGATGAGGTAAGACGTTCAGTGACGTTTTTAGAACTTGGTGTGGAGCACTCACCAAGATTATCAAGCGTTCTGCAGGTCTCAGGTCAGCCCTGGTACCCCAAGTGGCCAGAGGAGGGGGGCCAGATCCTGGCGTGATGTCAGACCCCCTCCTGCCCCCTTGTGGTGGCTGCGGGAGCGAGAGTGGGAGCAGGCCCCCAGCCCCGCGGACTCACGCACATGGACGATGTCAGGGGCCAGCTGAGGCTGGGTGGGGATTTGCTCACATGAACGCTAAGCTTGTTAAATCACCTCGATGCTGTATTCAGTAGTTACAGCATGAGCTTTTCTAACTTAAGGAAACCGTAATGATTAAGTGTCCTTAATCTGGAGATTTTTTTCCCCTTGGGGATTCACACATCGTCATCAGATGCATTGTTACCAAAAACATCTGTTAATTCCCCCTTGCCCCCACCCAGTCGTGCTGGGACAGGCTATCCATTCAGTGGTGAGAATAGCTCACCAATTCCATTTGCTCCTTGAAGATCAAGTGAAGAGCTAAGGTAGGGTAGAGGCAATGAGTCCTTCAACACTAGCATCCTCTCCCCAGGGGTCAGAAGGGAAGCCCTGGGGCGGGGAGCGGCGGGAGGAAATGCTCACTTCTGACCACGGTGCCTTGCCTGCTGCATTTAGGATCAGACCCTGCCTGCATGTTGGCTGCCCGGGATGCTTGCTGTGCTTGGAATGGCTGTGACATAGTGCACAAAGCAGGGCCTCGGGTCCCCTGTCTGTAAGCAAATAGGTGGTCTTTCTTGCAAGCTTCTATTTTAAGCCAAAGTGCTGCTGATTCCGTGATAATGACTTAGCAAAACAACTTGCAGAGTGAGTATATAAGTGATTGAAGTAAAACGTTGGCATCTGCTCCATACAGATTCTACCACTCACAGCATCAGGAATGTAAAAAAACGGAACTATAATGTGAAACCACAGTAGCTAACGTAACTGTTCTCACTGCCAACAGATTCTAAATAAACTAGAAAGAGAACGAGGGCTGGAAGAAGCTCAGAAACAACTCTTGCACGTCAAAGTCTTGTTCGAGGAGAAGAGGAAATGCAAGTGGATGTGAGCTCCCGGGGGCCCGGCGGCTTACGCTGGCGAAGTGCTTCAGACGACTTGGGAGCAAAGTGAGCTACTCTGTGTCGTTGACTTTTTCAGTTTGCACATAGGTTCCCCTTTGAGCACTGTCCTCTTAAGAGACCCAGGCACATGCACAGCTTCTAGAAAGCAGACCGACGGTCGTGCCTGTGTGCCTCCTGTGGGAACCCTCCTGTAAATAGAGTTGACGTGGTTGTTGCACACAGCCTCCTTGTTTACAGAGAATACAGGGCCAGTATCTCAACTGCAGCCGCCACTTAAGCACAATGACAGAAGTGGTCTTGTTTGAAAACTACAGCCGTGTAGCCCTTGGGACTACACGGCACCTCCGCAGGAAGGGGCCGGTGAGCACCACGGAGTGTGAGACGAGTCACTTGGAACCGAGCTGGAGGGTTAGGGCGGCCTCAAGGATTTGCAGCATCAAAACTTTCCCCAGTAGTGTACACTTAGCATTTGTGAGTGTGTGTGTGTTTTTAAACCAAAAACTAACAGTGTTGCAACATTGTTGAAAGGGCTCGTGGTTTTCGGTGGTCGCCATGCGCTCCGTCTGCCGAGGGGCGCCGAAGCCGGGAGTTGTGACAGCTTTACCGCAGGGCGGCGGCACCTCCTGGACGGGGCGTCCCCTTCCTGTCCTTCGTTCATGCCAAGTGTATTGATAGTGGACCTGTTGGCTACTGTTTAAAAAAGTCATTAGTTTATTTGTCTAAAAATTTTGATCAGATCTGTGGAAGAGTAACGCCTACATTTCTATATTAGTGCCTCCTTGCTTTAGATTTCTGGTGAATCCTGTGGTTACAAATACTTGTGTGTGATTTAAAGATACATTTTACATTTCATGAAATTGCTGTTCACACTGGAGTATTATATACGAATATATATATTTGAGGCCCAAGGTCTAAGAAGTATTAGCATAAAACTTGGTATCTTAGTCTTACTATGTACTTTTTGAAAGTATTCCTCACCAGAGAATTAAAAATACTCATTTTATTCATGCCTTTCTTTTTAAAGAGTTCCAGTTACACTGTAGTCTTGTAGTGCCAATTTTTTATCCCTGAATTTTTGCTGCTCATGACCAGTTTTAATACCACTGTGTTCTCCTTCTAATAATACATTGAGTGTAATTCCCCCCAGGTGCTCCAAACCGGAGCCTGAGGAAAGAAAGTTTTTTCAAGTAGCAAACGAAACATTGATGGCACAGTCCTTAAACTCGTTTACCACACTGTCCGGCTTATCCCCATTTAAGTTCGAATCTGTCGTACATCAATGCAAATTGCTTGGCTCCTCATTATCTGGTAAAAGGGGAGAGATGACACCTCAGCAGACTGATGAGAGGAACAAGCCCTTACAGGCACCTTCCCAACCCCCTCGCCTTTGACCACTGTCCGTCCAATGGACACACCTCAGAAGTACTACCAAATAGGTTTCTGACGCTCCAAGGTGAGAGGGCCGCCCCCGGCCGCCGCAGCCCTGACGTGAGAACGCAGGCGGGTTGCGAGCCCCCCGGTAGGAGAGCTGCCCAAACGACGTCCCCTCCTGTAAGGTCCGGAAATGCCACGTGAGGGTGTCCCGGTCCGGCGCACGTGTCCTGTGTGGAGACGCACCTCCTCTTCTGGGGACTGTGTGCTGCTGGGAACTTTGGGCAAGTCACTTACCTCTTTGTGCCTCAATTTCTGTATATTTCTGTCCTACCTCACTGAGGTGGTGTGGGGGTTCTCGAATCTGTGCAGCGTTTGTCAATCCTCCAGTGAAAAGCACTGTCTAGAGCGCGTGCTGGATCGCATTGGCCAAATGAGATGAGTGCTGAAGACAATCAGTCAGTCACTGGGTCTCTATTACACAGCAACCAGAGAAACAAATGGCAAACCAGTTCTACTTTTAAGTTTCTTTGCATATTTTTTTGGTGCAAAACCATGTATAAACCTTTTTTTCTAACACTAGTGTCTACAGCAGCATTTAAAAAGGAATTCTGTTACGTTTTCTGTATTAGGGAGTTAAAGTCTATTCTTATTGTATACCTGACTGAAGCTGTGGAGATGAATGTTTCCAAGGTCTCTATCCAAAATAAACATTTTGATGTAAATATGGACTGTTTTTGTCTTCTTTTGAATGCTAGTTACAATAGATTGCTCATTGGCAGTGGCTGCACTGGAATTATTTTTCAGGAACAAGATGACTGTTGGCCTCCAGGTCAGCCTGCACTTGTGATCAAGAGAACGTCCAGATGGTGAACCTTCCGCCTGGGGTGGCAGACGTGAGCCTCTTCCAGAACTGCTTTAAAAGATGGTGTTAAAGGAAGCAAGTGACAGTATACTTAGGGATGTACAGAAATAATGCATTTACAATACTTTGAGCAGTGAGAAGACAAGTTACCAACAATACTCCTAAGGTTTACAATGAATGGGATCCACTTATTTGTACTTTATTTTCTACTGCTGCTAACTCAAAAGTCATGATCGATGAGGTCGTCAACGTGGCGGGAAACAGTGCGTGAGTGAAATACCATCCAACAGGCCGAGCGAGGCAGACAGAAAGCTACTAAGCTCTTTATTGCATGCACACAGCTTTTAGAAAAGGGAGCGTTTTGTATTAAATTGTACTTTTTTATGCTGACCTTTAAATTGTCATTTTTTCCAAACCTAGAGGTTTCTCACTCTTGCACACACTCACTGCCCACCATCGCAGAGGACGGCACTCCACACGGACGCACGCCAGGCGACGTGCCAAAAGTCATTTAAAACCTGATTCCCTAATTAGTTCCTTAGTTCCTTTTATTTTACATTCTCAAAGTCTTGTCCATAAATATTCTAAATATCTGCAGCTGTTTTAGCTTCACTTGTCACTAGTTATAATCCTAAAGTCCCGAGATAGGTGCAACATGGCACGCAACTGGTACCTTTTCCTGAGGCAAGTTCAAGTGTGCGGCAAACGGTAAGAAAGTGCCTGACAGCCGCATTACCGAGTCACTGATTTCTCTCCAAACACGTCATTCTCCAGAAGACCCGAGCTCCTCCAGTTGTTTCCTTTGTGTCGTTTCCAGCTCTTCTAGTCTTTTACGAAGGACAGAGAGTTCCCTCTGATGCTGTTCCTCCTTAAAAGCACAGAAAAGGAGAAGAAAAACACAGCAGAAAAGGCTCAGAAGAGCCTGGCAGCCTCAGTCCTTGGAATTCAGGCTCGCGGCAGCTGGCATGGGCAGGATGGCCATTGGCACGTCTAGGAGCACAGCCGACGATGGGCTGGGTCACTAACTCGTCTCAGCCCCCAAATCTAGCTTTCTCCAGGTGTAAACTCCCCAGGGAGAGAATCGGGACCTACTGACACAGGGCCCAGGGGTACCTGGATGACAACTTCCTAAGAAGAACAGAGGCGAACAGCCATTAATTATCAACAAAGCACCGGTCTGAGAGTCAAGTCAGTGACTAAAATCTTTGGTGCTTATAGCATTATAAAATGTAATCACTTATTAACAGTTCATCTTCTGAAAACCATCCAGTCAACTGCATTCCTTCAATCTCTTGGGGACCTACTATAATAGAATTAGCCCAGATTCTGGAATCGGACAGATAAGAGGTTGAAATCGGGAATAATTATACCTTCGAAACATTTTTAATTAGGATGAAATGAAGTATCATATGGAAAACGCACAGTGCAATGCATTAATAAACGCTCAGCAGTCGTCACTATCACATTGGTGAGCGCCGAAGTCTAACTGACTCAAACGCTCATCGATCACGTTCCTGCTGCTCAGCTGCCTGACGGGAGATGGTACTCCTAGCACCATCAGGAGAGGAAAGACCAGATTCAAATCCACTTTTCGCAGATTTCTCTGGTAAAGATCTGAGTTTTAAACTCGGTCTTTAACCAGCTAAGAACTTCCATCAATGCCTGCCTGCCTCTCCTCGCCCACAATAAATGCTCGTACCTGCAGGTGCGCAGGAAAGGCTAGTTCCATGCCCGGAACCACGGCTGCCGACGGAACGCTAACGGGGCTGACGGGTGCCGCTGGCGGTATGTTAGGCACCAAAATCAAACTTCGAAACTCATTATGTCTCCTCTGTATGTCCTTCAGTCTTTTCTGAAGCCTGGTGTAGTCTTCAAATGGGACGTTTTGTCTTCAAAAGAAAAAAAATGTGTCTCTGTTTCTTAATGCAGTTATACTCTTGGGAAGAACAGTATGATTCACAGAATTTTAAGGAGGAAGAGGATTTTTAAATTAAAAGGTTTATCTGTTTATAACATAGAAAATTCTATTTATCAAGAAAGATAAACAGAAACATGACATCATACTCATATGTATTGTTAGCATTATAGCCTATCAACTCATTTTAAAGTGTTGTTTGCCAATTAATCCAAGCTTTAAAAATTCCTTGATACTCTTCATTTTCACTTTATCCCCCAACCCATGAATCCTGAAACTAAAAGGAGACAACTTAAACCCAGTGGGTGCCTTATTTTACAGAAGGAATCAAACAGAAATAGGGAAAAAAGTGCTAAGTTAAATCTTATGAAATTGCCATTTTTTAATATGATCTAATCTAGGGAATTTATATTCAACCTAGTTTTTAAAAAATGTAGCTAATGACAAAGATGAAGTCCCAACTTTATGGAAAAATGCCATGGATAAAAAAGCTTAACTTTGCAGGTCGTCAACAGATCCTCTTTTTGGAGATGAAATTTCCTGACCATCAATCATGCCAGCAATCGAACAGTGTCAACACCACTCCAAGTTCTAGGTGAACAGTGCCACAGCTGCCCCATCCTGGACTGACACTTTAAGACTGATGGTTATGAAAGAGGTAGTGAGTTGCATTTTGTTTTAGAATGAATCTGATGGCCTCTTACTTTGGAACAGAGTATTATAAAGTTGGTATTAGCTCTACAGTCTAGACACCTCTTGGTTATTCAAAACAAAACAAAACAAAACCCTTCTCACATTTTGGTCATAATTACAGCCAAGAAGGCCAGGAAAGCATCCCTGCTTGCATTACAGCCAATTTCCATTACAGAAGAGTTTGGTACTATCTCAATGCTGAAGGTACCACTAATTAGCTGAATTTAGAAAGTGTTTGTATTCACTTGAATCAAATGGGTCATACGATGCCACTACCACTAACTTCATATGGTAAACCTCTGCCCCAAAATGTTAATGATGCAAACACCAGCTGTGCTTGGATGCAAATGAAAAACCAGAGGTTGCAGCCCAGTAACATTTCCCCACACCAAATCAAAAGCGGTCTTTGACCCAAAGCTATAGGCACACGCTCAGAATTCTGTAATCAGTACCACTGTCTCGTCACAGCAACAAGAACTCACACCATTCCTGGCCACCAGAGCCAGGGACAAAGGTATCTAACACACGCTACCGATCAGTTCTGAGGTGGCATGTCTTAGAGACCTTTTGGTTTGAAGGAACATTCAGTCAGAAAGAAAAATAATAATGAATTTGGAGTATAACAAATACTTCAGAATTCTCTTAAAATGTGCATTTTAGAAGAACGCACTGTGCATTACACTCAGAAACAAAGTTCAGTGACATCAAAATAAACGGGGGTGCGCAGACGTCCGAACACACGTTACCTACGTAACACCTGATTCTCAGTTTCCAGCTCTTCCCTCTTCGCCTCCAAGATGTCTACTTTCTCATGCAGTCTCTTCAGTTTGTTTTCATGAAGAGATTTTCTCTAGAAAGAGAAACAGTAAGACAATGTGAATACATAAAGTCTTGTCTGAACAAAACTACATAGTGACTATTTTACTCACCAAAACAGTTTTATTTAGAGATGATTGTTTTCAGAGAATACCAGGAACAAAGATGAGCAGATAGTGTTATTGAAAATTGCAAAGATAATAAACCATAGATCTACCTTATATGCTCAATGTGACAAACAGAAAACTATTGTGAATGCCAAACCAGAAGGCTGCTACCAAGAACTAAACTGCTGCGAATAACTAACCTAAAAATGGGAGGGAGTCCAATTTTACTTCTGCGTTTGCCCGTCACCTGACAGGGAGTCACGAGCTCTGCGTTCTCACAGATCACGTGTTTAAAAGAACTAAAACAAAATGTAAACTTAGAAGCACGTTTACAATGGATAAACTGCTACCAAAGCAGTAAAGGATCCGAAAGCTAAGACAGATTATGGATGCATTTTAGTTTAAAAGTATGTCTTCCTGAATACTAAAAAAAAGAAAAAAAACTTTACAAAGGGAAGATTTTCTAGTAATATGGAAAACATCTACATAATACAAAAGAAATATATGGAAAAAGTATTTTTTCCAGCTTTATAAGCAGGTTGTTACTGTTTTTGTTTTTTATAGGAAAGCACCTATGAATATTGCATATCTGTTAGTAGTTACAGATATGTAGCTCTTAGGTACTCGTTTTCTCTTTTAATTACAGTATAACAAATGCACAGGATGTAAATGTAAAGGAAACGCTAAGACCACAAAGCAAACGCTGGTGCTAGTACCCCACAGGTCACGAGCACTGCTGAAGCAGAAGTGTCCCTCCCTCCCTCCTTCTAATCCCTATCTGCTCCATCCCCTGAACAGGTAACCTCTAAATTCACTTCCAGAGCCACTGTTTGGTTCTGCCTATTTCTGAACTTCCTATGAATGGACACACAGGACCTATTATTCTCTTACAAAAGGCTTTTTCCTCCATGTTGTTGCTTATAGTATAGTTAACTCGTTGCTGCATACTGTATTCTACTAATGAACGTTACACAGTTGATTATGTCTACCTAGTCCACGACGAAGGGTTCTCCTGGTCCCTTCCCGCTGGGAGCTGCCACTCCACTGTGGGCCTGCCTCCTCCAGCACCCAGAAGCTGCTTTGTGCCTCCTCCCTTTACCTGCAAAGGAACCTCTTCCGTCCTTAACCATGGCGTGTGTGTGTGTATGTATGTATGTGTGCATGTATCTGTATGGGGGTGGCGGGGGCTGTCCAGAAAGTATCCAGCCACGTAACAGGAAAAACAGAGGCACTTATGGCTGGATTTTTTCCGGCCAGCCTCATATATTCACTGGTAACTTAGGATTCTCTCCACCCATCCATCCACGTATCCAAGAAATCATCCAGTATACACTCTCCCGTATCTGGATTTTTTGTTGTTGTTCAACATTTTATGAAAATACCACATTTTATCCCTTCTTCTGGAGAAAATCTGAACGTTTTCATTTTGAGACTATTATGAATAAAGTTCTTATGAACATTCCTGAGCATGTTTATACTCAAGAGAAATGTACTTATTTCTCTTGAGTATAAACCTAGGAGTGAGTCACAGAGCATAATACATGTTTTAATTTTAGTAAATACTGCCAGTTTCCTGAAGTGGTTCTACCAATTTTACACCCACCAGCAATACGTGAGGGTTCCAAGTGCTCTCTATCCTTGCCAATACTTAGTATGGTCAGGCCTTTAAATCTTAGCTCACTTGGTGGAGTAGTGTGTGTGTGACGCAGTTCTAATATGCATTTTCCTGTTATCTAATGAGGGTGAGGGCCTCTTCTTAAGCAGATTGGCCATCTGGACACATCCCTTTTGTGGGAAGTGCCTGTCCTAATCTTCTGCCTGTTTAAGAACTGTTTTGCATAATCAGTGTATTGATTTGTTGAAGCTCTTTATATATTCAGAGCAATAACCCTTTGTCAGGTATATGTATCAGACTCACCTTCTCCCAGTCTGGGGAAACGTTTTCTTTCTCTTAAGAGCATCATTTTATAAAAAGTTTAATTTAATAATTTTAATAAAATCCAAATTATCGACCATATCTTTTATGGTCAGAGCTTTGTATGTTCTGTTTAAGAAATCTTTACATATACCAAGATCTTAAGATTTTTCTCCCTAAATTTTCTTCTAGCAGCCTTATTTTCTTAACTTTTCACATCTGGGTCTGTGGTTCATTTTTAACCTAATGAGACTGGGTTAAGGATAGCCAAATGACTCAGCACCTTTATTAAAAGGACCATACTTTCCCTCCTGAAATGCAGTGGAACTTTGTGGTAAGTCAGGTGTTCATACACTTCAGGATCTATCTCTGGATTTCTGTTCTGTACATTTGTTCACTTGTCTATCCACACTGTTTTAATTACTGTAGCTTATAATAGGTCTTAATATCCAGCAGTGTAACCCCTCCCACTTCTGGGTGGAAACACTAACTTGAAAACACTTAAGTGAAAACATATATGCACCCTCATGTTCACTAAAGCATTATATACAACAGCCAAGAAACAGAAGCAACCTCAGTGTCTAGCAACAGATGAATAAAAGAAATGGTGGCGCACACACAGAGGAGTATTAAAAAAGAAGAACATCTTGCTGGGAGACATAAGCCAGACAGAGAGGATAAAATACCGTATGTGTCACTTGTTGTGGAACCTAAAAGGAAACAAACCCCAAACTCACAGATGCAGAGAACAGACTGGTGGATGCCAGAGGCAGGGGGTGGAGGGGTGGAGGGTGCATTAAATGGGTCAAAAATGGGGTCAAAAGGTACAGACTTCCAGCTATAAGTCCTGAGGACGTGATGTACAACATGGTGATTATAGTTAATAACACTGGGTCACACATTTGAAAGGTGCTAAGACAGTAAATCTTAAAAGTTATCACAAGAAGAAAAAATCTGTAATGGTAGTGAATGCTAACGAGATTTACTGTGGTGACCATTTCACAATACAGATTGCCCCCAACTTATGATGGTTCAATTTACAGTTTTTCAACTGGTGCACAAGTAATACGCATAATAAATTACATGAGACAGTCAACACTTATTATAAAATAGGTTTTGTGTTAGATGATTTTGCCCAGCTGTAGGCTAATGTAAGTGTTCTAAGCACATGTAAGGTGGGCTAGGCCTAAGCTATGATATTCGGTAGTTAGGTGTATTAAATGCATTTTTGATTTATGATATTTTCTACTTATAATGGGTTTATTGAGATGTAACCCCAGTTAAAATTGAGTAGCTTCTATATATATATACAAATATCAAGTCATTATGTTGTACACCTGAAACTAATACGTTTTACGAGGTCAATTATATCTCAAAATAAATTGCTGTGCCCTATAATAACATTAAGAAGGCAAGCATAGTAAAATTATTCATATGGGTACTTAAATTTAGTTATTATTTACAGAATTGTTAGAAATAATAGGATAACCCAAAAAAGATAACTGATATGTTACTTGATACAGCAATTTTTAATAAAATTACATTAATTTTAAGTCTGAAAGCATTGTATTTTTATGCATATATAATATCTGTGAATGACAATTTTACTCCCTTTTTTTTTTTCCAATTTCATATATATTTTCTTTCTTTTTCTTGTCTTATTACACTAGCTAGGACTTCCAGTAAAATATTGAACAAAATAGTGATGTTCAACATACCCACCTTGTTCCTGAACTTGGGTGGGTGGGTGGGAGTAAGCACTGAATATTTAGTAAGTAGGACGGTACTGCTGGCTGTAGGGATTTTATCCCATACACGTCACTTGGGAGTGACTGATAGCGTTCTAGATGTTGCACGTTCTCTTGTTTCTCCAATCTCATATGCCCATCAAGGGCAGGAATTAATCATCGTTTTTATTTTCCCCTCAGTGTGTAATGTAGCATAATGCTAGTCTGCACAACACAGTCAATAGATGTACAGCTGCAAGACTATGGTTCATTTAAAAAAAATTCATAACATTATTGAACCAAGAATTATTTCAGAGAGATATAACCTAGAATAAAGTAAGTTGTCATTTCAAGTGCCTCCAAAGGAAAAGCACAACTCATTGTGCTCATACCAAGAGATCGCTCTCCATACTCACGCTTCAACAATGTGTGGAGAAAACAGAGGGAAGGCATCACCCACAGAAGGGCATCCCAACTCGTTACCCTGATTAAGACTTTCCAAACCAATCAACACAGCAAAGTATTACACAAACACGCCAACAAATGACACAAGCTTTTTGCTTAGAAGGTTGGAGCCGTAAATGAACACTGAGCCCTCTTATCTAGCCTGGGAGGAAAAGACAGAGCTGCTCTTCCCCAGTTATAAGAACCTCTCACAGGAAAGAACTCTGAAGGCTTAGGATTTCTGCCCTAAGGTTACTGCATAAAAAGGTTATGATTTTTGTCATTAAAGAACACAGTCTGCTGCACTCTTAAGAATTATATTCATTTAATCTTATAGCCAAAATTTTTACATAGGGGCATTGTCTTTAACTTGAGTGGAAAAAGGATTTGAGTTAAATTATTTTTATAGTGATTATTCTGTCACAGGAAATAATACTCATGTGGAGTTCGGCTACAATGGAGAGAAAAACAGTAAAGTCTCTGGAATCAAAGAAAGTAGGAAATTAAAAGAGTAACAGTGCAGAAAAAGCACAATATTGAGACTAGAAAGTTGTAGGTTTTAATTGTAGTGGTGATTCCTACAAGTCATTGGGGCTACCTACCACTTCTGTTTCCCAATCTGTACCAATTTTTTGAATGCTAAATTCTTCCCAGCCCTAAAATCATGTATGCGTACATACTCTTTACAGTATTTCTACGTCTGTTTTTCCACATTAGCTGATGTAATGTTGGTGAGCCTCTAGAGCACTGTCCCACATGGTGAAACAGCTCGGGGCCATAATTATTCACTCCACTGAGTTGAACAATTTCTATGGCTTCAAACCGTAATCCACAGATTACATTTTAAAAAGTGAAACAGGTATTTACTATGTTCACTCCCCTTGTTTGGGAGGTATCTCAATATGAAAAACTTTCACCCTGATTCATAATACCAATGAAAGGTTACTGGGCAGGCTTCTTAAACTACCACCGCCTGCCTTCTCTCTGGTATACCTGCAATTAGTAGATAATCTCTCCTACCACTTGACGTCACTTTTGCTCCAAAAGAAGTCAACCCAGGGAGTTCCCTGATGGTGTAGTGGCTTGGGGCTTCGGCGCTGGCGCTGTCAGCGCTGCGGCCTGGGTTCGATTCCCAGCCAGGGAGCTACCCACATACCAAAAAAAAAAAGCAAAAAAAAAAAAAAAAAAGTCAACCCAAACTAACCTTATAATCAGAATCTGATCTCTTAAGACACTTATCTCTAAAACCTCAACCTAAAAATCTCTCTGCAATAACCAATCAGCTCTTAGAATTCTCAGTGATTTCTAGCTAACATCTGGCATCAGAGGCTTCTACGTTTCAAAGAATACAGGTGGTATCAATGGAATTTCTATCACCCCAAGCCATGGAAACATTCACTGAAATCCCAACAGTACCCACACACTGCTCAGTACTCTCCCGGAAAGTTGTATACACAGAGAAAAACAATGACGATGACACAAGTGTTTGTATTTGAGTACAAAACACTGCAATTCCCTACAATAAATGCCATTTCCTAACCTCAGTGCTATACCGCTTTTAGCATCATGGGAAGAGAAAAGCAATATTCAGTAACCAAGAACGTGGGGAAGTAATGACTTCTAGGTGTCTCACGTTGCCTCTCCAACTACCAGGATGCATCTGGCAGTTATACCCAATAATATAAATAGGGGACTAGAAACTGTCCTTGGTTTCTAAATTCAAAATATGCAAATGACTTACAGTTCTCTTCTCTTATGCAAACGTGTTCCAATAAACATACAGACATTCGGTATGGCTGAGCCTAGAAGCACTGAACTCTCACCTCAGACCTTGCTACCTCTCCCAAACCAATGCCACAGCCAAGGGAACTGATCAGCTGGAGACCTATCAGCTCACGTGTGGGATCTGTTTTAAGTATCACCTCCTCCAACACACATTCACCAGTCCTGCTGAAAATCACTACTGAACCTCTGCCACAGTGAGTAGTTAATCATGGGGCCATTACATTCCTTATGTTTGCTGAAGTACAAAAAAAGCTGAAAACCCCTAAATTAGGTGAATCATCTGATTACATTGGTTCCATGAGGGCCTGGACTATTACTAACAAGGTTTTTAGGTTCTGGAGAAAACACGCCTGCAAAAGTGAAGCTCAGAAAGGGGTGCGGCTGTGGGAAACACCGTGGTGATTTCAGATGCCGGGGGGTCCTAGTGCATCCTCTGGGGTGAGGAGACATTCACTCCCACATTCCTGAGCTAAAAACAGTTAAGCACAGCTGAACCAGGCCATAAGTAGGGGCAGGAGGAGTTAAATAAGACTTGCAGGGGCTGGGCTAGAACTTTATCACTGAGAAACAGTGTCTCTGGGGGAAAATGCATGTCGGCTCAGAAAAACTGACTTGTCCACAAAATCTAGAAATACACCTGGTTGAACAGTTTGGTTTTTCCCAATTTACCTCTGTAATGTTGACAGCAAAATGATATGCTTAAATATCAAATTAAACATCCCAGTAAAACTGCAGTTTTAATTATATAGTTCATTCTCCTACAGTTGTTAATGTTTTACTCTAGAGAAATCACTTCAGTAAGAACCACTTGCCTTTTTCTGGGCAATTGCAGCTCTCTGCAGTTTCTCTTTGGCTTGATTATACTTTTGTTCTCTGTCTGTGATTCGTTCGTGAAGCTTGTGTTTTTCTTCCATCCACTGAATCTGTTTCTCTTCCAATGTCCTGTCAGGAGGACATATGCAAACATGGACGCTTAGGATTAAATAGATATTACCATGAGTATAATCAAACTCACTGCCTGATTCCTACATCCTTAGTTCTCCACCTGGAGGCACTCTTGTACAGCCACACATCTGCTAATAATACCACCATCACTGAGTCCTCCCTATGAGCCAAGCACTTCTCATTTATTTTTCATAATAACCCCTTGAGGTAGGTAGTTCTATCATCTCCATTTTATAAATGAGGAAACTGAGGCTTAGAGCAGGGCTTGAAGACTTAGAGCTAGTTGACAACAGGACAAACACTTGTAACCAACTCTGAACCATGAGAACCACCAAGCTATGAAAACTGAGCCAAATCAAGGTGACTAAAAATCAACCCTCGTATCAAGTCTTCACGCAGCATGATTTCTGGCTAGAGGAGAATTTGGATCAATGATGTTTCAAGGTCACATCATAACATATCTGTAAAGCTCTACCAGTATACTTTATATGATGCTCAGTATCATCACTGTCAGGAGTATAAATGAAATTTATAAACTCTGAGATGTCAGATTACAAGCCTAAAGTGACACAGATTTTAAGTGTCTTAACTAGGACCAAATTCACATTCTATTGAACCCCAGTCCAGCTACTTCCTGCTACATAATCCTATGAATAACACTCAGAAACCAAGGATGAATTACTTAAATTTGCTGGCGATATTGTCATTAGAATTCTTAAGCACATGTTAAACACACACTTGAGGATTCCAAGATCCAAAGTTCTATTTCTTATAAAATGTAAGTAAAATAATTTGGATCCTGTGGAATGTCCCAACACATTATAGACAAACATCTTGCTTATTTCATTTTCTTGAACTTCAACTGCATATATTAAGGCATGCGCAAGCCTTAAATATGAAACAACAGAAAAAATAAAGGAAAGAAAGTTTTATGTGGTGAGGGAGCCTTCAGAAGAACAAATCTGAAAATAATATTTTGTAGATTCAAATAACTTATGATACTAACATGTTATTAAGACAAAGCAAATACAAAACAGTAGTTTTCTACCATGTCTAAACAAAATTCTCCAGAGGGCGCAGGATCTCGAACATCACCAAAATCATCTCACAACCAGCCGACTTCACTATCCACTAACAAATTTCAAGACCAAAATATAAACAAACAAATGAACTTTTCAAAGGGAGAATTCAAAAGATTATAGTTTTAATTCTGGAAAGTTAAGTTCTGCACACCGCAAGTATTTTTTCTATTGTCCAGCATTAAGAAGAGTTTAGATATTTGAAGTAAAAAAATGCATTGGTTTACTCAATAGATAAACAAGTGTTTCTGTGAGGGTTTTCAGAATACTGTGGTCAGGCAGAATTTTAGAAGGATTATTCCCTAAATGTCTTCTTCTTTTCACAATTCACAAGTCCATATGCTCATTCTCCAGAAATGGCGAGGGCACCGCATCAGACCGCTGCACACTACCAAGGGCATTCGTAACTAGTTCCCCAAACACATTCAACACGGAACCATCACTCAGAGAACTGTCTAGACCAGCCCTGGGACACAGTGGAAGAAGTGTCTTGGGCCACACATAAAGTACGCTTACACTCACGATAGCTGATGACCTAAAAGAAAGGTCACAGAAGTTTCTCGTAGTGTTTTAAGCATTTGTGTTGGGCCTCATTCAAAGCCGCCCTGGGCTGCAGGCTGGACGTGCTGCTCTATAATTTATGAGTAGCAGGAAGAAGAAAGAGTTGGTACATGAAAAGAGCAAACCCTACTTTTCCACTTCGAGCTGTGCTTTCTCAGCCTGGCTTCTTAAAGTTCGGCACTCCTGCTTTAATCGCTCCACCATTTCCTTCAGGGTTCTGTTGGAATTCAGCAACTCGCTCTCCGACTGCGCCAGCGAGGTCACGCGCATCTGCAAACTGCTGATTTGCTTAGAAGGAGAGAGAAGAGCCGTAAGGGCACCAGACGAGCTCAGCAGAGTGGCAGAGGCTACTGAGTACCTGCCTTCCCACCCAACTGACGTGCCCCTGAAACCATGCACAGCAGCAGCACAGGGTCCTGCCTCAATATAACTAGAAACTCGCAGGAAGCACATTCCTCCGTCTGCCTCCGAGTCCTCTCTCTCCTTCCAAAAATGAGCAGAGAGAGGTCCCCGAGTGCAGAGGAGGGGAGAGAGGCTCCAGCTCCTAAAGAGTCTCCCCGGGACATGCTCCAGCTGTGAAGGAGAGAGATGTCCAAAGCAGGTCCGCTGGGGCCGCTCAGGACACCCAGTCTCCCACTCCTCGCATGTCCCCAGTGACGGGCAGCCCTTCCAGGGGCTCTGCTTCCGGAACGGTCCGGAACGCTAAAGCAGGAAGGTTACTCTTCCACCACTCCCCCTACAGGTCCTGAGCACCCAGAGCTGGGGGGAAGGGAGAGGCTCTGAGACATCGGATGAGTGGCAGGCACGACGGCCTCCAGAGGCTTACCAAACCTGGACCTGCGCCCCCCAGGCCCCTCTGCATCTCTCTCTACCGTTACCTGGAAGTCCTTTCTCCTCATTTTACTGCTGTTTGCTTTACTGCGAGTCACAGAAGTCACTAATACATTTTTTTACATGGGGAAGGCGAGGCCCTCCGCCAGCCCAGTAACAGAAGCTCACTCCCTCCACGACCACACCGCCTCGCCACGGTGGTCTGACAGCGTCAGGAGCAGCCACTTATTAAACTGGAGTGTAAAGAGGTTTAAACACCACCTTTACACGTCAACTTCATCACTGTGTTAAAGACTGGAGCGACTTAATTTGCAGAATACTGATGTAAAATTCCAATAAAGAGTCAAAATACAGCTTTAAAGATGCACTTAAAAAATACACACAAATCCACAAAAGGATAAGACAGACAGAACTCATGGACACAGACGAGTTGAGGGGTGCCCAGAGGGGGAGGTAGAAGAGGGTCAAGGGGGTCAGATGGAAGGGGAAAGGAGGAGCTCTGTGGGTGGGGAACACACAATGCAACCTGCGGAAGGTGTTACAGAAATGAATGCTTGAAATCTCTATTACTTTATTAACCAATGTCACCCCAAAAAAGTTAATTACAAAAAAGAAAGAAAGAAAAGTAAAATGTTTGCTAAAATCATACCTGTTTCAGGTCAGAATTTTCATTTTTCTCTTTCTCTGCATTTTCAATAGTCACAATTTGTTGTTGAAGTTTTAACCTGAAAAATCACGATCCAGCAAAAGGCAGTAATAAGAATCCATAGTTGACATATTTCACTGAATTAGACAGTAACTTTCCTGCGTGCCTGTATTAACACCAGGCATTGTGCTGCGAAAATTAGTAGACACAGTGATGAAGATGTTGACTACAGGCAGTCAAACTGTGTTTACATATAACTAAAATTTAACATAAATTTCTCCTTTAACCGTTACAGAGAAATCTGGGCATAGAGAAGATTAGAGATCAGGTTTGTCTAGGAAGATGAGAGGAAACTCCCTGGAGAATAAGATCTGATGGGTAGAATTTCCACAAACACAGGGGATGACGGCAGCCCAAGCAGAGGCCCTTTGGTGGAAGAGTGTGTCCTGTGTCACTACAGCACAGGAAGGTAACCCAGCGTAGGGGGGGCCATTTTACCAATTCTAAAGGAGACAAACTGCAATTAGGATTACTTTAACAAATGATCGAAATAGATCTGGTTGACATAGTCAGAACTGCCACAGGAAAGACACAATTGTAAAAAGAAAGTGATAACGAATTTTGCAAAATACTCTTGCTACATTTTATGCTGGTTATCTGCTCTTACTTTAAAATAAGTTGGGGTCAATAACTCATTGTAAATGATCTAGAGCAACTGAGAGAAATCAAACCAAAATGAACAAAGTGAGTAATGGAATAGAAAATGATTTATATTAAAGAAAAGCCAAAGGAATGAAAGCTGTTTTATATAGCAAAAGAAAATAAAAAGAAGAAAAACAAAAAACCCCGAAAACCCAGCGGTCAAGTTCATTATTATCTTCAAGTAAAGACAGAATGCTGAACATTTTATCACTATGGCAACAGAAGCCCAAACCAAAAGACACAGGCTTAAATTCTACCAGAAAAGATTCTCACTGGCCGAACTGTGAAATGTGGAACCGTAATAGGATAAAGCACCAGAATGAGGTCCCTGGGGAGGGTCTCTCCTTTCTGGAGATTGTCAGGGAAAGAGAAAACACTTTGCTATCCTAAATAGTTTGAAAACGTACCCACCTAAAAGCAAAGAGCAGGACAAGATTGGCTCTCAACATCTATTAGAGACACAGATGCCAGAACTGTAGAAGCAGACATTTCCATGGCTTGTTCGTAACACCTGACACTCGCCAATAGTGCGTTATCTCTGCCTGAGGTCATTCTTTCCTGAGTAAGCCTTGTCCCAAAACATAATCCATAAGCTAACAACATAACATTTTAAAATCTCTCCATTTTAATCTACATAATTAGGAAGTCATTCATTTTTTAGAATTAAAATACAGAACCACACAGGGGGACTTCCAGGTAGCTGAAGGGAACAGCAGATGTCTAGTTCCAAATCATCCTATGTCTCTCCAGCAAAACAATACAGGAAAGCGAGGAGAAACCACAGCCCTCACACTGGAAGACAGAAAATGCCCAAACTTGGAAACATCTGTGAGTAAAAGAGGAAAGTAATTCTAAACCCCAGCAAGAGAGGCTCACGCTGCTGACTGGTCTGTAGTCAGTGTGGGCTCCCTGCACGCGAACCGACTCAACTCGTCCATTAAAATCAGAAGACCTCTAATTGGGCTCCCAAGCAAGACCCAACTGTGTGCTCCACATAAAACACACATTTTAAAAAACAAAGTGACTGAGGAAAGACTGAAGACTAGGGCACAAAGGTGTACCTGGCAAAGGGGAACAGTAAGAAGACGGGAGTCGTGATCCTATCAGACAATATGGAATTCAAGCAAAAGAACAAAATTTAAATGACAAAAAGAAAAGCACTTTCAAATGCTTAAAGCCACAATTCCTATCAGAGACCTAACTGTTACAATGATCTATCTACCAAATAATACAGCAATCACATTTAGGAATGAAGCAAAAAAACAATAACGCAAGAGTCACACACTAATAATAGTAATAATAATAGAACATTTAATATTGCTCTTTACACAAGAAAAATCAAGTGGACAAAAAAATAAATAAGTACCCAGAAGACCTAAACATTATAGCTAATAAGGTAGATCTTACAGATTTATATGCCAAACTTGATATTGTTATAACTGAACACCTATTCTTGTCCTTACGTAACACGCACAACAATCGACCGTGTTATGACAGAACTGAGACGGAGGGCGGAGTGCAGAACTGGGGTGAAGCTGATGAAGTGCCCAGGACACAGAATCTAAGACGACTCTCCAGGGCTCCATCAAGGGTGGTGTCCACACCTGAGAGGGGGCGTTCCTTACGTTTTTTGCCCTGGGCATTTCACTTGCTCTAGTTCTGGCCATAATATATTATGTCACCAAAAAAACCACATTATTGTGTTTCATAAAATAGAAATAGCAACAATACTCTGATTACAATGCAATAAAACTAGAAATTAACATTTAAAAAAACCCCTCCCACCTGAAAAGTAAAAAAAAAAAAACCAAACCTGTTATAGACTGAATTGTGTCACCCCAAAATGGAATAGAAAGAAACAGATATTTTATCAATGACTAATGTAACCAGCAAAGGACAGTTGGGAGAGAAAAGAGGTAAGAAATTGTGGAAAGCAGATTTTAACTACGCACTCATAGGCTAAAGGCAAACAAATAAAAACAACAAAAAACCCAAAACTGTACACAAACATTACATACTAGTTAATAGGCCTGGTTTTCAGTTATAAATTAGCACTTCCAGAACTATGTGTATTCTTGGACAAAGAAAATAAGTAAACACATCATGGATAATGAGAGCCACATTTCTCATTGCTAAAGAAAGGAGTTACAAGTAAGGAGAAAGCTAGAATGAACACTATGACATTGAACTAGAATTGGAAATATCAATATGAACTCAGAACTATTAATATATACAAAGAAAAATGAAGAAATAGATAAAAGTGTGTATCTGTGTATACATAAATATATCTTCTAGCTCAGTTCACTGAGAGGGCTAGAAGCAATGACACTGTGGTATCAATAAATACAGCTATAGCTGAGATCCTGCTTTCTAAGCATCACGCTCCAACACACTGTGAAGGAACCCCAGAGCCCCGCAGAGCAACGGCCGAGTCCAGGCCTGGGACAGGGAACAGGTAAGATGAGCCCAGAACATCTTGTGATGCCAGAAAGTAAAGACGATGTCAAAAATGATGGGGTCATGTCAAAAGGACATAGAAATCAACCTGAAAGAACTTCCACTGGCCAAATTTGAGACACTCTGAGCAACAAAATAAACTAATAAAAGATTATATCCCAGAGAATAAAATGGGAGCGCGTGCATCCAAGCTAACAATAAATATACTTTTCAGAGGGATGAGAAAGCTTTCCTTTTCCAGAGAATTCCAACTAACAAAAGGAAAAGGAATGATGGAAATACAAAAATAGCACTTGCCAAATTCGAAAGTAATAATTGTTTCCGGCAAGAATTATCAGTGGATATTAAAATTAATGGAAGAATGCATGACGAGAACATTTACATAATGTTCCCATAATGACGTACCACACAAAGGAGAAAACCCAGGCATTTTATAGTGCAGAAAGCTGGCAGACGCCACCTTAACCAAGTGATCAGAGTTAGTATCACTAGTAAGGGGACAAATCACATACTCCTGATATAATGCACCTGGTTTTGACTTTGGTGTCATTTTTGCCAAAAATGTGTAACTTGAATTTTAAAATGTATGACTAGAATTAAATGTGTTAATCAGTAGAATGTAAGAAACTGAAATTGAGAATAATCTACAAAATAACAGGCCAGCATTCTTCAAGCACGTATGTTAAAAAATAAAGGACATGACGTAAAGGTAATGTGTGATTCTGGACTGGATCTTGACCAGAAAAAGGACATCAGTGGGACAACCAGCAAAATGTGAACAGAGTCTATAGGTTTGATAAGAGTACTGTTTATTTGATTTACTAATTACATTAACTTGTTAGCTTTGATTACTGTACCGTGGCCGTGAAAGATGCTAATACTTGGGAGATCTGGGTGCAGATTACATGGGAACTCTTTGTACTACTGTTACAATGCTCTGTGAGCTCTGAAATAATTTCAAAAGGCGAAGTGTCAAAGACATGCACACGTAATCACCTAACGCTCTGCAGCTCCCGCCGGGCCGACTCCTCCGCCATCTGTGCAGCCCTCAGTCTCTCTTCACACTGATCCTTTTCCGACTGCCTCCAGACCTCGTGCTCCACTCTCATCTTCTCTAAATCCGCTAGTCTGTTCTCAAGTTCCAGCCTGGAACAAGAGATGACAATTGTGTTACAGGAACCCCAACAGGGACGGTATGATGGCAAAGAGCTTTCACCGGCAAGCAGAGTAACACAAAGTGAGGTAACTAGGCACGCACTTCTCTTCCTGTAAGGCCATGAGTTTCTGACAGCCTTCTTCCTTGGCCGCCTGCACTCTGCGTGTTAACTCCCGATCCTTTTCGACTAAGAGCACTTTGTGGTGGTCAACAGCTGACTTGAGAATTTCATTGTCTGACTGCAATCCTAGTATATTTTCAAGGAGAAAAATGTACCGTATTCAATGTCACTAAAATGAAAAATCACAATTAACAGCAAGCATAAGCTGGTAAGACAATTAGAAGAGTGTAGCAAGTAAGTCTCTTTGGATATGTATTCTCTCAAGGACTATTACAGAGAAAAACTTAAGAGCAACACAGACTAAAACTCAGGGTTAATTTCTCTATCATTATATTTTATTTCACCTATACACATATAAATGTTCATAAAAGGTTACACACATTTATTCATTTGAATCTTGTGAGTTGGGGATATCAACCAGATGACATGCAAAGTGGTTTAAATACTTCCCATTAAAAGCTTCCATAACTTAAGCTCCACAGTCATTACAGAGCTGGCTGGAAGCAGAGCGACTAAAGAGCACAGAGCCCTTCAAAACCTATCATTCTAGCAGAACTGTGAGGCGTCCAGGAGAAATACAAATTGGAAATTTTCAAGTTTGTCCAATGAATTCACAAATCGTCCTTGTAATGAGAAGGCAAAGTCGTTTGCAGATGGAAGAACTAAAATTCATCTCTAACTCAAAGTTAAAGGAGAACACAGAATTGGACCCCACACTCTTTAACGTTCCTAAGAAAATTTACCCCCTAACTCTCTGCAAACCCATAAGTCAGTACCAAGCAGAAATTCATCGTGGAAACGACAAGCTCTGCCTGAAACTTACAGAGAGGCCACAGGCAGTTTCAGTCCTTAAGGAAAGTCAAACAGTACCATCTCGGGAATCTTGATGAGAAAGGCATTCCACAACTAAACTGGGCTTAAGAATAAGCCTAGCCTGAAAAAGGCTCAAAAACTAGCCTCCAGTCTGCATAAAAGTTTTTTAAAACTTAAAAACTGGGCCTGAAACCCACAAATCTTCCTTACAGTCTTCAGACTGAAAACGGCCTGTGACTAATAATCCTATGATCTGAATGGTTTGAAATGATAATCCAGGAAATATGGAGTCCCATTTATGAAGTTTCACTTCATTTATGTATTAATCATATTATTACGATATAAACAAGATTGATTTAAAAAGTTAGATGCGCAGAATGAACATTCAACATATAAACAAAAACAATCCAGATGTGCTCTAAGGTTAAAATTCAATGAGGCTGAAACTCTGGAAATAAGATTTCAGTTTGGTCTACCTCAATCACTCTGGTTTTATGTGAAAATACCAGAAAAAGCATGAGAAGTTAAACGTTACCGTCCAGCTCGCTCTGAATCTTACTCCTTTCTCTTTCTAGTTCACTCTTAGCTCTTGCTGCCTCCAATTTGACATCTGTTATTTCTACACTGTTCGAATGTTTCAGTTCTTTCACCTGTGGATAATGAGAAACGGAGATTACTACTGGCTGTGTTCTTGCCATTAACTGCTTCCCCAAAGCCTTCAGCAGCCGTCAGAGCGCGGTGGCAGCGTGGCGGGGGGAAGACCCCTGGGAGGAGAGCTGTCTCGAGGCCTGGACAGTGCTCAGCACCAACAGTCTTTTCCTAACCAAAGGAAAAGGTGACAGGAAGGCATTCTAGGTCTATGGAACAGCATGGAAAGTGTTACCCAGTTACGACATCACACTGTCTGCATGGAAAACGCCAAGCAGTGTGTGACAGGTAGAGCAGAGGAGGGCGTGACACCTGCGGAGCCTCCTGTCAGCCACTGACGATGGCACAACCAACCTGGTTTCAGAAAATTCACTCTCACGGGACAGATGCTGGATTAAGAAACTGAAGGCTAAGAAACCATGTGAGGGCGCAGGACAGACACCGGAGTAAGAAGAAATGACCATGTGCATTTGGTGACTACACAATGTGTGTGTGCACACGGAACCAGAAGAAAACATACAAATCTAATTTAAACCTTTACTGTCAAAACCGAATTATTTTAAAGCCCTAAGTGAATGTAAACAATTGTCAATGTTTTCTCTATATATAACCCATCATATACCAATTTTCAGTCTTCCCTGAGACATCCCTTTTGAAGGCTGAGTAATTTTAGTTTGTAAACAGTATTTGTTCATTCATTCGATAAACATTAATGAGCATCTATCACGTGCTAGGCACCATTTTCACAGCCTGGGATACAGCAGCGAACAAGACAGCCCTCTCTCTCCCATCATTTGCACTTGGATAACATGTTCCATATCCTGTCCCTTTGGTAAAATTAGGTACAGTACCAGAATGAGAATGCAGTAAACAGAGACACAAAAGTTAGATGAGCTTGCATTCTGACATACTGTACTAATGTATCCAACTAAGAAAACCACAAATGCACGAGGGCTGTCTGGAAAAGAACTCCAGCCATCAGTGCCTCTATGTTTCATGTTACATGGCTGGGGACTTTCCAGACAGCCCTCACATACCAGTCAGACACGTCACACGGGAGATGATGGCATCAGGAGGGCAAAGGACGACTTACTTGAGGGTAACGATAAGCTGTGAAAACTGGAGCTGAGAGTCAGAGGTCCTAGAGGCGAAGAGGGCGGGGATGAGAAACAGAAGTGACTTACTGAGAGGCCCCACCAGGAAAGGCCTTGAAAACACTGCCAGGCACGGCTAAGTGCGACATCCCCAGTGAAAGGAAACACAGAAGAGCAAGCGCTGCAGGCCTCTCCCGGCTAATCGCAATGCCACACCCTCCAAACCGGCTGGGAGACTTAAATGACAACACACAGAGTGAACACCTTGTGCTGACAGCAGTTTTGCACTTTTAAATGTTTCTGAAGTTCTTTGCTATGAGAGCAAGTCCCACAGAATAATGTTTAACTACATGAAAGCAGCTAAGAAATTATACTTATTTTAATACTTAAACTTTCTGTAGATTGGGCTTTACTACATTGTAACTTCATAGAATTTAAACTATAAGTTTTTTAAACTTTTGAAGAAATATAACTTAGTGAAAATCCAATCTAACAAATGTAATTATGACCTGCTGTTATACATTAACTGCAAAAGGTTAAGAATGACACAGTAGCTCATTAACAAACCACACTATAGCTCCTTCAAACATGAAGTGAACAGTTAGTCATCTTATTTTGCAGAATCTTGATTCATTTCAACAAGAACTACAAAATAAAAACCTATTTCTCAATTCATTTCACCCTGAGATTTACATTTTTCAACTCCACTATAATTACTGAAACTAAAGAAACAGCCAACAGGCAGTCCAGCAACAAGCGACGTCTGTCGCCAGGTCTGCTTTTGCTGCTGAACTAGTGCTACCTGCCCATGCAAGGCACTTGTACTCCCTGCATTCCGATTTGCTCATCTACGGACCTAGGTGAATTTAAGTTTTGCTTTAGTGTCATATTTGTATAATCCTAAAATAATGAATGCACTTATACTAATTAACTTCCTAACATATAAAGTATTAAAAATAAAAAATTATGTATTTATTGCCTAGATATGACAAGCAGTAACACTTTCTTTTTTGAGTAATCTGAACCGAATCCCAAATAATCATGGAAATGTTTCTTTCTGCCTCTACATCCCTGGTTCACAGTGATCAAGCCTCAAAAATCCTAGGAAAACTACGAATCTTTTCCTAAACAAAATGCACAATATTCAAATGCTGCATATAAATTCAAGAGATGCACAGTCTTTTAAGCTCCACGGGGCAAGCTACCCTGTTTTTTTGTTTGTCTGTTTTTTTGTTTGCCTGTTTTGATTTCACAGTATGTTTTCCTTGTAGGCTGTGGCCTTTATCACTCACTGTACATTTGCTTGATCATTCTGACACAGCAGAAGCAAGCATCCAGAGATTATACCTATTACTAACAAAACTGTAAGAGATGTTTAAAAAATGGCAATAGTAGGCATTTTATAGGGTTTAGGATCTATTCAATTACATACACACAGACATGCAAGAAAACAATGTATGTGAACAAGAAATAGAAATAGAGTTGAAAAAATGTGTCACCCAAGAAGCCCTCGACGCAAATTCCACAGAGACAGCACTCCAATTCTGACTTTTCAAAGGTCTGAGGGGCACAGCCTCACTGAGGGTAGCTGTAGGAGGGCTGCCCTAAAGCTATACGTTTTACTGGAGTTCCAAAGATCAAATATCGTCATGAGGCAGATAACCAGAAGAATGGGTCTCACTGATTGTGAAAGACCTCCGAACTCATCATTCTCAGGCCACGTTTGGTAACACTGTTTAATCCACGCCACACAGTCACATCGACATGGCTCCACTCCAAACACCAGCAATGCTCACAAACATGAACGCCCGGTGCCCCTCTGCACTGCAACTACTCATGTACTAGAACTGCAAAATGCCAACGAAAAGTTCAAAGTTGCAAAGAAAACTGAGACAGTCACATTTGAAATAGGATTTCATAACGTACCCTTCCAATGAAATATTTTTAGGTGCGGTATTTCAGATGAAAATTTGGTTTCCCTAAAGTTAAAGGGTGATTTTTAATATGCCATTTATATGCAAAACAATGCAAGCGTGCCTTTAAAAAGACAGGCAGTTCTCAGCAACGTGTGATCATAAACAAGCAGAGAAATCAGGCTATCCTGAAATGCTCTGCTTCCTTCAGCAGAGCAGGAGAAACCATCCATGCACTAATTCTAAGACGACAGAGCAGCAGGGAAGGGCATGTGCAGAAGAAGAGGAGACATCAGGGTCAGGACACAAGAAAGCCAGGGAGCTCAGACAAAATACGCAGCTAACAAAGAACCTGGTCGTCCCCAAGACAGTTAGCAGTGACAGCAAATCCAGCTTATCCAATGTCCTGCAACTCCAGTTTGGCTACTCAGGTCCTTTTGAAAATATTGAGTATTCACTTTTTTTTTTTTTTTTAAACACAAAACTGAAAATTATTTATACCAGAACTGGAAGAAAAGTATGAGAGAACAACTTGTATTCTGAATTTACTTCTTTGTGTTCTGCATCTATCTCTCTGTCTATTCTATCACCCGAACTCTATATGTGTATCTATTGACTGTATGAACAGTTTACTTAATCAGGAGGCAGTCAAATAATCTATTTTCTAGTAGGACTTAGACACCTTAGTAGACTGGAAGGATCTTAGGATCAGCTAGAACAATGCCTCCTTTCATCAGTGCGGAAACTGGATCCCAACGATATTGAGTAACTTGCCTGAGGTCATACACACAGTTATTGATACAGAGAAGAATGAAGAGTCCACGGGCTCAAAGTTACATGTTCTTTGTCACGTCACTTTCTCATTTAAGAATATCACAAGTGTATCGTCGGTGCTATTGTCATTTTCATCACCGTTACTATTTATTAATCTTACAAAAATCCTGTAAGAGTTAGGTTTATCAGTTCCATTTGAAAGTTAAGTACGTCGGAAGTCACACAGGTGGTGAGACGAACGAGTCAGGAGTCATGTGACTCCAAGCCCATGAACTTTCCACTGCACTTCATGACCTCCTCGCAAACGTCAGCTTTCATTTCTAAATATGTCTGAATTTCAACTGACAAGCTCAATTATTAACAGAAGACTATGCTTGACTTAAAATATTTTAACCATTAAAAATCCTACTGTCTAATGTTCACTTATTCTTTCTAATGTCAGCCATGTCTCATAAATTAAATGAGACAATGGCTACAAAACCACTTTGTGAACTGTACAGTTATAGATATTCTAATGAAAACCAGAAATATAAGACATATAATCCACAAATGTAAAAAAGTATGTTTGCCATGGAAAAACTGGGTAGATTATCTTCCAAGGGTGGCATCTAATATATCTAATATTATGGTGTTGGCCTTCAAGGCACAGAAATCCAATTTTGTCACCACACTTAAGGAAGATTCTCAAGGTTAGACTCACATTAATGAAGTTTACAAAACGTGATCTACAAAATCAGAATGTCAATTGACTGACTGTGAAGAACAAACTGCAATGGAGACGCGAATGCTGCAAGTCTGAAGGACCAGGGCATTCTCTCCCTGGGGACAAAACTACACGGAACACAGGTAATGGCCTGAGAGTTACCTGGTGATCATTCCGTCAGAACAAATGGCAAGAGCTCAATGTGTCATGGCCACAAACTGAAACAGACGGGTGTACACCTTCCCGCAGTAAGAGTGATCTTTCAGGGGACCAGAGCACTTGGACTCTTCTCACTAAGGCTGTGTGTATGCCATGGACACTACCTGAGTCCACTCAAGTCACCCCTTGACCAAGGCAGGCAAGAGTACAGAGTTATTTCAGACTAGTCCATAGGTTTCTGCCAGGCCATGGTACATTCCTTCTGTCTGGAAGTCATTCTGTTTTTTATGTGATTTTACATAACTGTTCTGACAGAAAATACGTATTTCACTGATTTAGTAGCCAGTGTTATTTCCAAGTTCTCGGAGATGACGCAGGTCCTACTGCTGTACTACTGGCTAACACAATGAACAGCAGCTGATATTTGGGTGATTACACATTAAACTTTATGCTAAGTGCTTTATGCATAATATCTCATTTAATCTTCGCCATACTCTCTAAGGTAGGTCTGAATCTCACTTTATAAAGAAAAACATTAAGGTTTTCAGAGAAAACATAAATTGCCCAAGGTCACAGAGCTAGGAAGGGGAAGAAATGAAATGTGAACCCAGTCTGACTCCAGAGCTGACATTCTTGACACAGTCTTCCGTAAAACGCTCACATCGCTGCTAACCTCTTCCTGGTGGCGGGATTCCTAATATTTGTATGCTGCATTTGAGGAGGAAAAAAAACCTACACATTCCTGGGAAAACTCTGTATACAAAAGATGTTCAAACCATTACATTCTTAGGGAGTTCCCTGGTGGTGTAGTGGCTAAGGCTTCGGCGCTCTCAATGCTGCAGCGTGGGTTCAATTCCCAGCCAGGGAACTACCCAAAAGCAAACAAACAAAAAAACAAAACAACAAACCATTACATTCTCTTTAAAACAACATAAATGCAGTCCGCACTGCTAACAGTAATTTACTCATTTAGCACTTACTGAGTGCCTACTGTGTGCCAGCACTGCTCCAGGAGCTGGAGACAGAGCAGTAACTACGTTCTCGGAGCTTATGCTTGGTAAAGGGAAAAGGGGTGGGAAAGAAAAGGAAAAGAAAGAAAGTGAAAGCATTAGATGGCACTAAGAGCTATGGAGAAAAATAAAGCCAGTAAGGAAGACAGGCAGCAAAAGGAGACAGGAGAGGGCATTCGCAAAGTAGAGACAAGGAAGGCTTCTCTGATGAGGCACCACCTGAAAGAGAGGAAGAAGCCAGCTGGGGAGACATGGGAGGGCAAGTTCACAGGCTCTGAGGTGGAGCCCCACTGGCTTCAAGAAGAGTGAGGAGGAGGAAGGCTGGGGCCAAGAGCGCGGGACGATGGCTGCGGGCCAGCTCACAGGGAGCTCTGCACTGGCCGACACTGGCCAGAAGGCTACTGTAAAAACTGCTCCTGGAGTGATCACGACTGGGACTAGAGCGATCTCAGGGGACGTGGTTCCAGCTGGTCAGTTTCTTCTGCATGTATCTGGAAAGCAGACTGCCAGCATAAACAAGGATTTCAACACGGAGAACTGATTTAAATGCAAAACTCCTTTGCCACGTACACAGGACCAGGCGCTCTGAAGCACGAAGCAGGAACGTAAGACGACTTACTTTGGTGGTCAGCGTGTTTACTTCCCGTTCAGCTTTATGCAATTTACTCATTAAAACTGTATTCTGTTCACTGCTTGATTGAAGCTCTTTTTCCAAGCGTTCAGCCTGCAGCTTAACGGATTGTTTTTCAGCCTTTTATTAAAACAAAGTATTTTAAAATCTGTTCATAACTTTTCACAATTACATAAAAATAAAGTAAGCACTATCTAAAATACACATACAATCATACTACCCCAAGTTATTCAAAATCTCAACAATATTAACATGTACCAAAGTAAAAAGAGTTTTCTCAAAGGGTTTGGGAGATTTTAAATGAAAGATGCTTGTTGCAGGAAGCATGGAACAAAGCTATCTGGAGCAAACAACGTATCAAGAGCCACCAAGGAAATAAAGCTCACACACTTCTCTTACAAATGCACTCACTTGATACCGATTTACTCTTATTACTAACATAATTCAAACAAACATTTTGGAGGGTTTCAAATCCAAAGCAGATAGGAAGTACAAAAGAAGACTCATTTCTACCAGTAAGAACTAAAAATCTAAAACCAATGGAAATTTTAAAAAAAGAGATATAAGAATTCAAACTACTCAATTAATCTGGAGCCTTTGGAAGCATGTGCAAAGAGCTCATAATAAAGATTCTTAATGAAGTCCATAAGTTGTCAAAAACCACTTCTGGTTGGTAATACTTACAGTACTCTAGCTAGGGAGGTAAAATTAAATACTTTTTAAAAATGTTTCCACTCAAAATAGTTAAAATAAAAATGTTTGGCATTTGTTTTTGGAACATCTCATTTCCTGTATATCTTAAATACGATAAGGAGTGTATTCAAATAATTCAGAAAAAAACTATTTTCCTCATATACAAAACGATATTTTCTGGGCACAATCAGAGAAAAAAAAAAAAAAAAAAAAAAAAAAAAAAATCGAAGAAGAAATGCTTGCTGTCATATGCTTATTGTCATTTCACCTGACAAATGATAAAAAAAATTAAATACAGGGTCTTTTGAAAATGTCACAATGAACATTTTGTCATCATTTAACTTGTCCTGAAAATAATTACTCGGAATGACCACAATGACAAGTTTCACGCTGGGACCACTGAGTATATTCAATTGCAACCTGCCATTTCTGCTGTCACTGTATGCATCCGTTAAGGATGGCAGGGCGGCAGCATGAACAGTCTCAATCTGAACTGCCTCGTTCCCGTCCAAGGACCAACAGTACCGACACCTGCAGCCCAGGTCCAGTAAATACTACCGAAAGCTTTACCTCCCCAAAATTTAAAAATGACTTCCCTTCAAAACGTATCAATATACTCCTTGTACCTATTTGCTGGCTGGGGGAAAAAAAAATCGCAATTTTGGATTTGGATTTGGTCACAAACCAGGTGTCCACTAACCTCCCTTGAACTCATCTGAATGAAAAAACAAAACTATGTGAACTGCTCAAAATAAATCAGAACAAAGAAACGAGTATATTTGTTACCTGTTAGGACACTAAGAGGTAGGAGGAAAAAGCAAGTCTGAAAAGATGGTAAAAAAGACGGTAAAAGGATCCAGAAGTAACTTGCCACTGTGACATAAAAGTCACCTGAGCTATAAACATCTGAGAATCAACAGACATAATAAAAAAAAGTTGTGTTTTCTTTTTCCCTCAACTACTCCTATCTGCCTCAAAGAGACTCAGGAGAGACTCTGACAGTTACAAATCCCCTCCCCGGACATTTCTTAGCCAGGGGAAAACTGACTCCCACCGCGGGAGGGAAGTCAGCCTCAGGAGGAGAAGTCACCTGCACAGACGCTGTCACAACACGGTCCTCCTTCCCGCCTACTTTGCTAAAGGCCGTCTGTTTTTACTAAAAGTCATTCGTTTTGCCCTAAGTGCCCTCATCCCTTCCCTTTCTCCTACACAGATGGCAGATAAGACCCAAATTCCAACTGCCTCCTTGTGTCACGTTTTCCTGTGAACTGCATGTACACACACGAGTTAAAACCTGTGTTCTCTCTTACTAATGCCTGTCGTCAGTTTAATTCACAACCCCCAACCACTGAACCTCAGAGGATGAAGGAAAAGTCTTCCCTCTCCACCAATGGCGACCAAGAATGTTCACTAGCCCGGCTCTGCCAGCCCTTACCTTTCTCTGATGGACTCAGGGAAGTAACTCCACGAAGCCTTGTGGGCTCTAGGAGCCAAGGTGAATTTTATTACGCTGGCGAGAGGCTGCCATGACTATGGTGTTTCTGCGTAAAAAGGACTTGTAATTGTACGACCTCGAGGCCCAAGTATAGGGAAATCACTATCTGGGAAGAAACTGTTGCTTCTGGTTTGAGATAACATCAGTCTTCAGAAACACAAATAAATTTTTTTTGTTTCTGCATATTTGACTCTGTGGCATCATAAGAGTTAAATCATTTGAGAGGTGACTTGACTCCCAGAGAAGAAATGATCCCTTTGTATATGTCACACAGCTGTTTCTTATGCATCAATAGCTTTCCTCTTTAGAAAAAGAAATATTCTCTTGGGGTTCCACAAATGCATCAGCATTAGATTGGTGAGCATTCATTTATGCTCTAAAAATCAAAGATTTGTCAACTGCACTTCAAATAAAAAAGTATGCCCTCCTCCACCAGGAAGCAATGAAAGCCGTACCTCCAGGGACCTGATGGTAGCCTGCATCTCGGCCAGCTGCCGCATCTGAAGTCTCTGGACACTTTCCACCTGAGCATCCGAATTCTTTTTTTCAGCCCTCAATTCTGCCACTTCCGCCTCTAGGCCTTTTACTTTCTGAATCAACTGGGCTTTTGCTTGAGCAAGCTGATTCAACTCTTTGCTGTTTCGGGTGGGGTCAGCATTGAACAGCTGCTTATGAAGCTCTTCATCTTCCTCCTCCAATCTTGCAACCTAATAGTCACATGAGAGGAAGCACACAGCCTTAAATCACTGAATGTTCAGTTGTGAACATGCTAAAATTAAACCCTGCACAATGTAAAACAGAAGGCTCAGGTGGTGAAACCAGGTACCAAGGAGAAAGCGTACGTCATTCTTCCTTGTGGACTGTGCATGACCCGACGTGAGGGCCGGTAGCCAGTCCTCCTTCCCCACCGCCTCTCTCCACGGCATCTAGCACGGGGCTTCGTCAGGTGCTGCATAAAATCCCAAACTATAAATAATACTAGAAAAATAACTACGAAAGCATGTCATCAGAACACTATGAGGTTTATTTATACAAGATCAACACGCGATTACTGCTAAGCTTTTCCCTGTGTGACAGCAATTCTCAGGCTATGTCTCCACTAACAAAACCACCTATTCCAAAGCAACTTAATTCACACCCAAAACGCGGCTTGGCCATACAAAAACTACACCTGTGAGTGATGAGTGTTTTTGCTGAAGCCCTAGTTGTGACCATGGCCTAGTTTCTCAGTCTCAGGTTCAAGAAAGAACTGAAAACCATGACTCCAAAGCATCTGGAAAAGTCTCCAGGGAACCTGCAGAGCAGAAGCTCCAGTGGTCTGCTCATTTATGCCGACCACCACCCATAGATCCTCCCCTAGGGGGGAGGAGGCCAAGTGACCAGGGGAAACCTAACTTGCTCCCTTTCCTCATCTCCCAGGCTACCTGTCTCCCTGCCCCCACCACCACATCTTTGAGGTTAAAGCTCCTTTTCAAGTCTCTCTTCACACGGGGTGGCCCACAAGTCGGTACACAGCACACCTACTTCTCTTTTTGCTGTGTATATGTGCACACATACCATGTGCTGTGATGAATCGCACTGATTCAGCTGTATACCTATATACTTAGGTGGCCCTGTATGTGAGGTTCCTTCAGATGGGTCAACTTTCTTTAAAGGAAGAATTCAGCTGTTTAAAAAGAACCGTTAGCACTGCCCCACATGCCACCGGGGGTTGTCTGTAGCCAGACTGAGTGACTTGAAGTCATGCTCCGCGACCTACGCGCAAGTGGCCCAGGAGACAGCGAACGGCTCCCACCGCTGCGAGTGACTGAGGCGTGTGAGAGCAGGGCAGAGACTGCGTCCTCACCTGTGAACTGAGAGGTGACACCGGAGGCCCTCCAAGACCCTGGAGTGATTCCAATGTGGCTTTGGACAAACTCAACTAAAGACGTCAGTGGGAAATATAGGTAGAGCTACCTAGCAGACATACTCCCAAAAATAGCATTTTCCTAGAAGGCAGCTGCAGGACTCAGAGTCCAGCCCTCAAAGCCCAACTATCTAGCACCTCCCCCTGGCTTTTCCTCCCACCCTTCACATAGGAACACCACCCCTGCGGTCTGGTCCCTGACTACCTTCTTCCTTTCACCTTCTCCTCCCTTCACTTGCTGGGTGTGACCCTGTGCAGGTCACCTTGCAGTTTGGCCTCAGTGAAAATGAAGGCTGGGGGCTGGGTGACCTCTAAGGCACCATTCAGCTTCTGCGGGAAGTAACTCAGGTCTAACGCGCTCCATCAGAGGAGGGGGGGTCCAAGTGCAACCCAGGGTCACCAATGCCGCCTCCCCGAGTATTTAATGTGCTGGGCAAGTGGCTGCACAGCGAGTTGCACTCGGTAACAATTTCTCTTGCAGTCTCCATTTTACATACGGGGTCAGACATCTAATGTCCCCCACCATGACGCTTTCTATATTACTGCTTTGGAGGAACACCTGTGGGACAGCTGAAGCAGCAGCTGAAATTCTAGGGGGAGAGCTAGCTACTGGCAAAGTCCAAATTAGATCCCACACTTACAACTCCCAAAGCACAGAGCTCACCATCCAATCATTCCTACCAGGCCCAGTGACCATGGCCTTTTAACGTCGCTGTTCATGTACCCAGTCACGCGGCCGGTGCACCCAGCACTGTCTCTCACGTCACACGGCTGCACTCTTTGTAGACAGCCCTTGTAGACAAGCAAACATACACGAAGCCTCTCTTGGAAGTGGCTTCTCTTCGGTCACCGCTGAGACCTGCCCCCATCCCAGGCACCTGGACACACCCGACACACTGCCACTCCAGGCTTCTGCTCGCAGTCACCTGTGAGCCCTCTGCAGGGCCTCAATGTGCTGACAGCTCTCCGTCCTCTCGCTACACTCCCAAAAGGCTTTGTCTGATTGCTCTTTAATGACAGTTTCCCAAATCGGCCTGTATTACAGTTCCCTCCGTGTTTACTTTATTGCCTCCAGCAATATATGCGTGCTTAACAGGAAGGATGACGTGTTAACCAATTTTACTTCAAAAAATTGCTGAACAGAAGGGAAAGGCACAGAAACAGCTAAGGGGCGGGGCATAACTGCTGATAGTCTTCCCAATCCCCCAGGGCACCCAGAGGCAAGGGTGTGGATCCAACTGCTCTACCAGTGAACACCAGTGAGCACCTCAGCTTCCACCCTCCCCAGTCTATGAGGAGGAACCCTGAGCCCCAGCCAGGAGGACAGCAGACAAGGGCAGGGAGGCAGGCAGGACTCTATACCCACTTGGCAAGAACAGGCACTCCCACCCACCACCGTGGTGGTGGCCCTGGAGGTGACACTGGGAGCCTACATTTCCACCCTCACCTGACAGCAGAGAGGTGCCCTGCCACCACCCTGCTTGGGTCACATCACAGAAAGCCTAGTGTAGAATCAGGACCTTCACCACTGCCCTGTGGTGTCAGTGGTGACCACACCTGATGCTGTGGTGTCCCAGGAGGCCACACGGGTAACAGTGATAGGCCACTTTTACTCCGGCCATCCAGGGAGGCATCAGTGGGCCTAGTCCGGTGCTGGGACTCCCACCTCCACCCAGCACAGGTGTCGGGAGGAGCCTCTTCCCCATCAGGTGTCAGGTACTAGCAGTAACCACACCCTTTATTGAGCATTTACTATGTGCCAGGTATAAGAGTAAGTATTTAGTACAGGAAGTTTAAAGTTCCCAGATCTCACCTTCTAAAATCAAGTTAGTTTGCCTTCTTATATTCTTATGAGTCTAAGTATCCTCCTCTCCTCATCTGTACTAGAACCATTCCTTCCTCAATTAATGATGAAACACAGAAACGTCTGTCATTTATTTACGTTAAGGAGAAGGCAGCACTTAATTTACTCACAGATTTAAAGCTCGTATTTTAATCTACTTTTGGAAGTCACCACCTCCTCTCCTTCCCTCGGTGTCTTAAAAAGCCTTCCACTTGGACTGAACAAGCGCAGAGGGACCCCACCTGCCTGCTCAGGTCCCACGAGCTGCCTCCTCCATGAAGGCCGTGAAGGTGACTGTGACTAAGGAAGAGGCCAGAGGACAGAGCGCTGGAGGTGGGACAGGCGAGATGCCGGGAGTGCGAAGACAGTGGGGGACGCAGGCACTGCTCTGAGAGGGTGTCTAAGTGCAGAGCTGACGCTGCAAACTCAGTGTGCTGAAGTGAAGCACAGGATCACCTGCTCAAGAAATGCGAGGCGCGAAAGCTGACATGGTAACAGCAGCTGGCATTTCTGCAAAGCTTACTGTGCCAGGTACTGCGCCCTACACACAGGTTAATTTATCAAGTCCTCACAACTCCTGGGATGGGACTCTCCTTAACATCATTTGAAGATGAGGATACTGATGCACAGAAGTCAGGGCAATTCCCAATGTTGCACTAAGTGAACATTTAAAACATTTTAAATTTTACGAGTTAAAAGGTTTCATTTTTGAGATATTCTAAACTGCATTCACATAGAAAATTGTAATCAGTAAAATTTCACAAAGCTCTTCTAAAAGCCTGTCAAAATCAATCATGGAGATCCTGCACTGTGGGTTAATTTAATTTTAATTTGGGACTTTGGCCTATTGTGACATGGTTCAAAGTAATCCCAGAAGGGTGCAAGTCAGCACATTAGGAATATTTTAGGTAAAGGAACCCTCTGGGTCTAAAGCAGCACTCCAGACAGAACCTCAGAACATACCAGGGCACAAAGGAAGTGTTTGGGGAGGGTCTTTGAAGCCTACTGACATCAGTGTCAGGACAAAGACCAAACCAGGAGTGCCAGCTCAGCATTTACTACCAGTGCTGGAAGCAAAACAGCACCTGTGCTAACAGGGAAAGACAGGGAAGTTCTCCTTTTTGCCGTAGCAACTTGGGCTTCTCACCTGCTCCATAAAAGCCAAGACGGAGCTCAGTCAGGGTGGGGAACACGATGCAATACTCGCCAGGATGTCATGATGTACTATCACCCGAGAGATTCTCGCGGTCGTGCCACGTGCCCACTGAATTACTTGTTTCTACCACTCATTCAGTCTAGCAGTATCATCACCTAAATGGTTTTACTACCACTGTGCATAGAAACTGGGTATACAGATAGGTATGAGAGCAAATACCCAATTATCCACTAATTAATACTGCTCCTAATAATCAACTGGGAAGTAGAAAGAAAAGAACTTGGCTCTTACCAGAAAGTCTTACTTTTCTAGCCTCTATTAATTATGCCTTCTTAGCTAGCTGTTTATCACTAGATTTCTAAGAGTATCATAAGATACCCCAATTATGAAAATTTACTGACACTCAAAATTTTAATGATTACCATTTTGTCTTTTGTAGGTAAAATATAGGTCAGTCATCAGATTTCAGATACAGGTTTCATTCTTTAAAATCAATAAAACTAAGAAACTGGAGAATAGAAATAATCATTAGCACATAAACACCATCATCGGATTTTAAAAGCGACGTATAAAGCAAAGCACCACTCCCCTTTACCTCAGTACTGACCCTTCGATATACTAAATCTACATTTTAGGCTGGAAATCTTTATTGTTCCTGTTTTCCACAAGAAAATTTTATATGCAGTTCCCTTAAGTATGTCATAATTATAGATTCAAACCCTTTTATCATCACATATAGTATAGGTCAACGCATCTCGGCAAAATTAGAGTTTTGGATGGCTCCTAATTAGCATGGCAACTTCGAATCAGGCGTTTTTCAAACTTACACTCTGTGGCGGGGGATGGGATACCTGAGTTCTGTTGTTAACTTGGCTACTGACTTTCTTTGAGACTTTGAGCAAGTCACTTATCTTGTGCTTCAATGTCCCCATTTAAAATGGAGACACTACTACAATAGAAGTGAAATCATGTGTGAATAAAGCATTAAAAGCCGTAAAGAATTTTTTAAATGTAAAAGACTATTATAAATACTTACACTTTTCTGGCACTATATTAATGAACACAAATGATCCAAAGTTCATACACTTCTTACACATCAAACAAGCATGGAACAGTTTGTTTAATGATAAGAATAAATCAGTTTGATCCAATTAATTACTGGTGAAGGAAAGGGAGTCTATTTTAACTCTTGATTCCAAACAAAGACAACGCAATAAATGTATAATGCAGGTGTGTTTGTATATAACGTATTTCACATAACTACAGACCACAATTTTTTACAAATTCCACTGGCATTAGATTTTTTATGTGAATATAGCAGGATAAAATTGGTATTTCTCATTCCATCCTGAAAAATCATCTAAAAGCAACATGAAGAATGATAAGCACAAAGCCCACTTTTGGGAGTGTCAGGAGACACAATGTGGAGACCGAGGCAGCAGAGGGGATGTTGCAGCCACACTGCCCAGAACAAAGTATACTTCTGGAAGGTGACGGCAGCCCCAGGTCCCCATCTCCATCAGTGGGCACCAGGTGTGGGGCTGATGGCCAGTGCTCTCCCAGATGCAGCATGGCTCCAAGGAGGGGCAACAGTGCTGAATCAGGAATCACAAACTGTTTGCACAGACAGGTCTCTCCCTGCGGTCATGGGAGATAAAAGACTGCCTATTGCCACTGACTGGGGCATAACAAGGGAGGAAAGGAACAGAAAAATCCAACAGTCAAAAAAGAACTTGCCCAAGAATATCAACAAACCTGCTGCTACAGAGCAATGAGAACCATGACAAACAGCCCACCATTGATTTAAAATTGACTTATATAATCAAATCTAATGTGGGCACAAGAATATATAACCATAAAACTTTACTGACTAGAAAAGGATGACAACTAAACCAGTATAATCGATCACTCACCTCTAATTTATATTTTATCTTTTCTTCTTCCAAACTGCGTGCAGATTCTTCTTTAAGGTGCTCAAATTCCGATCTGAGAAATGTATGCTCATAGCGAAGCTTATTATATTCAGCTCTATACTTTTCAACTTCCTAAATTAAAAGGAGACTGCAATTTATCATGAGGGTATAAATGAAATTTGTATTCACGCCAAAATTCACTTTTGCAAATATAATTTTATGTTACATTACATTCAGAACAATTCTAAAAGTAAAAAATAAGCTTAACAAAAGTATAAACAAACCTTGGGAAATGTCTCATAATAACCATCCCAAACAGAATTAGCACATCCCTGGGAAGTTACCAATAAACCCAATTACCACTGAATTAACCTTATTTCCTCACTGATTCTCATAATAAAAATGTATAACAGGTCAAAAGTTGTGACCTCTGGACTTAATGAAGTAATACTTAAAAATGTAGCACAGCTTCCAAAATCTAGATTAAAAATGAATTTTATGATAAAATAGAAAACAGCCTCTCGAAGTCAGACAGGACGAATTCAAAGTGGATAGAAGATCATTTGGATATGTAGTACAGTAACCTAGTGTTCAATCCAATATTACAATGACAGTCCAACTCAACACAGCTGCTCCCCTGGCCGGGAGCCAGGGGCGCACATAATTCCTGGAATGCTCCAGCTCGTCGTCTTCACACCACAAGGCTGCTGGCAGTCTAAGAACTTAGATAACAGAGCAGGAAATGGAGGCGACACTATTTCAAAATACATCAGGAAATTAAGTAACAAAGAAGCCTCCTAAAATACTCAGCTCCCTGTAAATCTTCAGTTGAAAAATTCCTCTTCTAAGCCAGTTTACAAACCAAGAAAATGGGTTTTGTGATTTTATTAGAGACATATTTGGTTCTGGTATTTCAAAATACGCTTTTATTTAACTCGATCACCTTCACCTACCTTACTTAGGTCTAACTGACTTTGCTTATATTCAAAAACTAAATCTACTCCTGAACCGTAATGCTTTGGTTATCCATCAGGAGGACATTCAAAAGATGACCTCATCAAGCCATCCAGCCGCTTACAACACAAGCCCCACAACTGTTCTGTGCGATGGCAGCATCGCCAGACTACAGCTTTCCAAGGGGTCCACGGTGAAGGGGACAAGGCTCATTTGTAATGCATAAGGCCTGGTATATTTGATAACTACGGTAGCCTACATAAAATGCCTGCTATAGTACCTAATCTACTTGTATCTGCCGTCTCTTCCTGCCCCCTTTATTAAACATTTAGTCATACTACACCAAGATTCCACATTAGGAGAATGACCACAATCTAAAGGAAAACTATAACAAATGTTTACTTTTCTGAGGTTGCATGAAATTCATCCTTTGGTTCAGTGTTCGCTTGGGCAGCACATGTACTAAAATTGGAAGATACAGAGAAGACTCGCATGGCCCCTGCGCAAGGATGACATGCAAAATAGTTAATACTGAGCGCCTGCTGTATGCTAGGAACTCTTCTAAGAACTCAGAATGCACCAGTGAATGAAACAGATTGAGACCGCTCCCCTCAATGCGACTTAACGTGAAGGAGCATATGAGAAATAAGCACAATCCATACTCCGTAACATGTCAGCAGGTAGGGGGCACTAGAGGAAAGGGATCTGCGGGGCCAGGACGGAGGGCACCCCGCGGCCTCAGGAGGAACGGAAAAGCCAGGCTGCAGTACTAAATGGGGCAGGCGGCGGTCGGTGCAGACCTCACCATGGTAACATTTCAGCACACGCTTGGAGGAAATGAGGAAGAAGCTGGCGGAGATGCGAGGGCTGTCCCGAGAGCACCCAGTGTGGCATGGGAGAACCAGAGGCCCTCATGGTGGCTTTTTCCGGACCACGTTCGTACATCTGGGAGGAGAGTGCTCAGGGCAACAGAACAGCTGCGCTGTGCCTTCCTGGGGCCCGGAAGAACGAGCGAGGAGGCCCCGTGGGCGGAGGAGGGCCAGGGAGGTAAGGCGGGCTGCCCCGGGCGGGCGGCCTTTAGGGCACTGCGGTGGCCCTGAGTCGGCAGGGCGCTGTCCACCAGGAAGACGCGTGATTCTTTCTCAAGGAAAGACTTACCTCATCCAGAGTCCGCAAACGCTCCTTCATTGGAGCTTCTAGTTCTTGTTGCAACTGGGCTCTTAACAATTCCAACTTTTGTGGAGTTAATACCTAATATGTAGAGAAATAAAAACAATTCCAAACATTTAATCACAAATACGAAAATCAAGACTTTACCAAATTTCTTAGCCTAATTATGACGATGAAATGCAGTTCCTAGAAATTTCACTATACGTATACCCAATTTTACAGTAATCATTATATGAATAGAACTCTCATTTGAAATAATACTTCAAGAATATCCATTTCAGGTTCTCATCAGAGTTATCAAAAATTCCATTAACATGAGGTAAAGAAAGTCCCTAATTATTACCATACTTACTGTGAGGAATAACTGTTGGTGGCTAAGTATCATATTGGATACAGTGGCTGACAGTCTATTTTCTAACTCAAGTAAAATAAAGGTGTAATACTTTGGTATCCCATAAAGAATTCTTCACTTATTTTCAATGAGAAAAAGCTGATTTTTATTCTAATCACCAAAATTAATTTAGGCTCCTCCCTATTACACTCCTTCTAAAACTCATCTTTCAAATAGTAACTAAATATCTCAGTAAATGCCTTAAGGGGACACCATCTTTATTCACCAACACCTCGGACTAACACCCGACACATAGGAACTACTCAATGATTATTGCCTGAATGAACAAATACTCGTAAAAAAACCCCAGTTTGTATTTACATTAATTTCAGAAAACTAAGAATGTTTAATTCATTCAATTACTCATCAATACTCCTAATATTCCAAACATTTTATTGAATGGGTGCCTACAAAGCATTGTGCACCATACACATACTATTCTAAATACCTTACATGCATCAACTTCTTTAATCCCTGCAACAATCCACATTTACCATCTCCTTCATAAAGAAACTGTAGAACAAAGTCTAACTTTAAGACCACAAAAATTCACAGGAAGCATCTCTCTCCCCATAAGAAGTTCAAGCTCTCATGTGAAAAAGAACTTATATATACAAATAAACAGCAGGCGATCGAGGCTTACCAGACAGGTAGAGACAAACAGGAAAGTATTTAGGGTAGAAGGAATGCCACATCAAAGGGACAGGCAAACTCAGAGAAAACCCAGAGAGCCGTGGAGCAGGCGCAAACTGCATGCCGACAACGGCAACAGCCGGGAATCGATGATTTTTCTCATCCACATTAGAACGAAACGATGTTGAACAAAATGACATTATTCAAGGGCCTTCTGTACTTGTCTGAGATTTCTGTAATCAAAAGTTAAAACAAAAATGCTTCTACTTCCAACATGTGGCACGAGACTAGATTTACTCTCTTGCCTGAAACGAATAAAAGACTAAACAAAAATCAAACAGTTTTCAAGACACTGGACATAATGAAGTGACAAAGATCCCCAAGAGACAGAAAATGACAGTGAGCATCACAAAAGCTTCCAAGTCACGCCACAGGAAGGGATGCCCAGGCAGAGCCTGGTGGCCTCCCTGACACGAGGCAAGCCCATCACAGAACCGAGAATCCAGGGGAATCGTATGATCAAGTCACAAGACAGGGAGCAGTGAGGTGAGCACAGAGAGAAAACAAACAATAGAGATCTGCAAAAGGTCCCTCTTGACGCATCCGGCAGAATACCGATCAGCACGTATGAGAAAACATCTAAGGCCAGGAAAAGGGCCACCGGAAAGAATTAGGGGCTTGACCAACCAGAGCTTCTACATGGCTGGGAATGTTGCCTTTTCCTAAAAGCGGGCCTGAAAAACTTCATTTCACAGGGAAATTGGTAGAGTGCTCAGAAGGTCTCAGCAGTGGGAAGTAATGAGCACTAAACACTAACTAGCCTGTTCCCACTTAACAAATCTTAAAAGCAAGACCCAGAAAGAATATTTATGAGAATACAAAACATCTAGCAGTCAGAAAAGTAAAATTTACAATGTCTAGCTTCCAAGAAAGATTTACCAGGCACGAAATAAGCAGGAAAACACCACCCACAATAAATGGGCAAAGAAAATCAACCCACAAAAACTAAACCAGAGGACATTAGCATTAGCAAAGGCAGTAAAACAGTTACAATAACTGAATTCTGTATGTCAAAAAGCTAAATAAAAGATGAAACATGTGAAATAGAGATGAGGAAGATAAGAAAAAGACCAAAATCGAACTTCAAGCTAAAAACTACAATTTCTGAGATGAAAAATTCACTGTACTGACTTAATGGCAGATGAGGCATTGCAGAAGAAAAGATTGGCAAACTTGAAGACATGACCATGGAAACCATGAGATAAAAGGATTAAATGAAACAAAGACAAAAAGATTAAAAATAAACAACATCAGTGAGCTATGGCTGAACTTTAAGTGCCTTACCACTGCAGTCCCCAGAGGAGATGAATGAGGCGGCAAAATATGTATTTTTTGAGATGTCAAAATTTTTCCAAATTTGGTAAGACTATAAACTCACAGACCCAAGCATCAGAAACAGGAGCAGAAGTGCAAAAGCATGGCAATCAAATGGCTCAAAATCAGCAATAAAGAGAAAAATTTAAGAGCAGCCAAGGGAGAAAAAGGTACTGCACACAGAGAACAAAGCTGAGGATGACAGCCAATTTCTCACGTGAAACAACACAGGCGAGAAGACAGCAGAACAGCATCTTCAAAGCACCGGTGGGGGGAACTGTCCATGTAGAATTCAATGCTCAGCAAAAACATCTTTAAAAAAATTCTGGGATAATAAAAGCTAAAAAAACATTCGCCAGTAGATCGGCACTATAAGAAATGTTAATGAATGTCTCTCCAAGACAGAAGGAAAATGGTAACAGAAGGAAACAGGATCTACAGCAAAGGACTAAAGAACATGGAAATCGGTAACTACACGCGGATCTTATGATCCATGAGGTCTCTAAGAAACGGTCTCTGTAAGACTGTTTTCTTTATTGTCTAAAAATCTTACTAACAACAAGCACACATACACACAAATCTATCTTCCCTCCTCACCCGTCTCTCTCAAAGCACACAGCCATCAGAGACAGAGACAGAATTAGAGGATTTCCCCCAGGCCAATTCTGAAGGAAACCACGTTGTGTCTTAGGCTTCTAATGGAACACTGCCACTACTTGTCTCAAAAGAAACTTGTAAGAATGCTTTATCATACAACAGTCTGTGTGTCACTACCTACATTAAATCTAAAAAACAAATCTTTAACACTCCAACACTTGTCATTTTAATATAAAACAGACCAATATTTTTCAAAGAATGTTTTCATTTAAGAGGGAAAATAGTGCTATGCAAGGCAGTCTTAACAAAATAATGACTGAAACTGAGTAATAAATTTTGCTCTGAGCTTTCTAGCAGCCAAATGAAATGGTAAACAACTGCGTTATGTAGTTGTCACTGCTTGGCACAAAGCAAGCATATAAAAAAGTAATTTTTAAAAGTTTTTGTCAGCAATATATCAAATGACTCCCATGTTTAAGAAAAAAAAAAAAAAAAAAAAAAGGTTTTTGCTAACATGGTACCTAATAATAACAGAAACAGCTAACGTGTCTGACCACACACTACATCGAAGCACTACACTAACGCTTCCTATGTGCTGTCTCATTCCATCTTTACAATCATCCTATGAGCCAGGGTCTATACTGTTCTCACTCGCTACAACTACACATGACCCAACAGAGCTCTCTAAATGAATATCTTTTATATTTTTCTTCTATAAAAGCCAGAGGGATAGTAAATCTTAACTCAGAAAAGGCACATAGACATGATAATATAATAATGCATGTGTATTTTTAAAATAATCATCTTTCAGAAACCTCCAGTGAAATATTTCTTGCTCATCCCATTCTGTTAAATGTACTGAACTTTACTCTGCCCACAATTTGTACAAATTACAAACATCCAATAAAGCAAATAGCTACAATGCTTCAATGCATGCATAGATATGCACAGATGTTTTTGTAGTTCATTTCTGCCCAATCAATATTACATAGAAACCAGGTTCTTGAAAAACAGAAGTTTACCAGATAAATTATATTTTTCATATGGAGAAGTGTACAAACTTATTTGGTATAGATCCAAGAAGCTGTATAAGAACAGGCAGACCACAGAGAGGATAAATTCATTTCAGTATCAGAGAGAAAATGCTTACCCCAGTCCCACCCACCAAGGGGACTGGGTCACTGTGACAGCTCACTGGGCACACAAGCTCTGAGGCAGGGAATGAGGACCTGTGTCCTGATGTTCCCAAGAGTCAGTGTACTTCGGATGGTGTATCCGTGTCCTGGGGCCACCATAACGAAACAGCACAAACCAGGTGTGTTAAGACAAATGCATTGCCTCTCAGTTCTGCAGGCCAGAAGTCCGAAATCAAGGGGTTGGCACGGCCACGCTCCTTTGGGACCTGTAGGGGAAACCCTTCCCTGCCACGTCCAAGCTTCTGTGTGGTGGCCATCCGCGGTGTCCTCTTCTGCCTCTGTAGGATGTGCTCCCGTCCCTCACTGGCCCCCACCAGAAGTGTGTGTCTCCTCTTCTCTTCTTATGAGGAACCAGTTCTACTGGGTTAAGGGTTCACCAAACTTCAGGGTAACCTCATCTTAACTAATTATGTCTGCAAAGACCCTATTTCCAAAGTAAGATCATATTCTGAAGCTGTGAAGTTAGAACTCCAACACACCTTTCTGGGGGACACAATTCACTCGTGATAGATGTGAAAGAGAATGAGGTGATCATCAACATTAAGACAGTGAGGCTCTAGGTACATGTGAAACAGGAAGGACGACAGCATTACGTATGAATGGAACAATTCTCACTCACTCATTCATTTATTCATGTCACTCACTCCACACGTATCTTCTAGGCCCTGTCCTGAGCACTGGAGACACACTGGGAAGTGGTTCCTGCCCTCATGGAGCCTGTGCTCACACAACAGCCATCACTTACGAGTACCGACTGTGTGTCCCATGATGTACTAAAAACATGTTATCTCATTAGTCCTCACAACAAGCTGTTAGATAACAACCTGTACCTCCCCTACCACATGAGAAAACTTAAGGCACAGTAACAGCCACTTGCTGAAGGTCATCGTCTTCCTGGTAAATTGATCCTTCTTCTTCTGTTACGGAAATGTCCTTTTTATCTTTAGTGACACCGTCTTGGAGCCTATTTTATCTGATTAATAAAGCCACTCCAGTTTTAAGCTTTCCATTTGCACACTCCTGGTACGAAGAGGCCTGCACAGATGTGACTCTCAGGAAACACAGGGAGAGTAAACTTGCAATGCCTGAAGAATACTTCAATACCTTGGGCTCAGTGCTCACAGAGTCCGTTCATACAGGCTTCTCAATTTTTGCAGAAGTAGTTAATCCAAAATTACATTTCCCTCTGGTTTAGTTTGGTTTTTTCATTTTGTTTAAATGTCCTAAATGTTCCTAGGAACAAAACAGTAAGCACAGTGGAGGCCCCAACCCAAGCTTAGTGGTAGTGTACCAACAGGGGAGTATTTCAAGGAGATCCTGAATGACAAACTTCCAATACTGCTGTCAAAGGAATCCAGGAACTGGGTGATATGCCACCTACTAGATTATGCAAAAGATGGCTACTTACTTCATCAACTTACAACTCTGGTGTTAATACTATCTTATTATTTGTACCGAGCTAGATAAGCAGAAATACACAGCTGGGGCGACCTACTACTAATGTGAAATACATAATAGGTGACTGGTACTGAGTTTAGCTTTGCTCTACCTTCTAGGCAAATTTAAAACTATGTGAAAAATAACTAAAGAAACTGTAGTCACTGCTTTAGTTTGCCCTAGAGCCCCATTCATCTTTCCTTGGGCCCTTATGTGCACAGACTATTTTTACAGTGTCTTTTAAGAAGCTCCTGAAAAGTAACTATCCATCTTTTTTAGCTTAGTTTTACTTACAATACTTAAAAGAAAAATAGTAAATCTTTCTTTAAAAAATATTTTTTTGTTGTTAAATATATGTTGTTAAATATACACTGGTTAATAAAAATTACATAGGTCCCAGGTGTACAATTCTACAGTGCATCATCTATGTGTTGTGTTACGTGTTCGTCACCCAGAGTCAGCTCTCTTTCCATCACCATATATGAGACCCCGTCCCTTCTCCCTGACTCCCTTACCCCCAGGTAACTACTATATCATTGACTGTGTCCATGAGTTTTGTTTCTTAGTTGCTTTCAATTTTATGTTCCACATATGAGTGGAATCATGCAGTTCTTGGTTTTTTCTGTCTGGCTTATTTCACTTAGCATGATGATCTCAAGCTCCACTCATGTTGCCACAAATGACAGTGTTTCATCTTTTCTTATAGCTGAGTAATATTCCATTGTGTGTATGCACCACAGCTTCTTTATCCAGCCATCTATCAGAGGACACTTTGGTTGTTTCCATGACTTGGCCACCGTAAATAGTGCTGAAATGAACATTGGTGTGCACACATGTTTGCAGACTGAGATTTTCAAGTTATCTGGGTAGACCCCTGAGAATGGGGATTGCGGTTTTCTGAGGAGCCTCCACACCGTCCTCCATGGCGGTCATACCAGTATGCACTCCCACCAGCAGTGTGTGAGGGTCCTTTTTCTCCACACCCTCTCCAGCACGTGTTATTCCTTGTCTTGTTGATACTGGCCATTTGAACAGGCGTGTAAGGTGGTGTCTCCTTGTGGTTTTATCTGCATTTCCCTAAAAGCTAAAGAAGTTGAGTGTTTTTTCATGTATCTGTCGATCATTTGTATGTCTTCATGAGTGAAATGTCTGTTCAGGTCCTCGGTCCACTTTTTAATCGGTTTGTTTTTTGTTGTTGAGTTGTACAAGTTCTTTATGTATTTTATATATTAGCCCCTTATCAGAGATGCTATTTGCAAATATTTTTCCCCATTTCGTTGTTTGTCTCTTTGCTTTGTTGATGGTTTCTTTTGCTGTGCAGAAGCTTTTTAGTTTGATATAACAGCCCCATTCATTTATTTTTGCTTTTACTTCCCTTGCCTTTGGGGTCAGGTTCATGAAGTCCTCCCTGAACCCGAGGTCTGTAAGTTTAGTACCGATGTTTTCTTCTATACAGTTTATTGGTTTGGGTCTTATGTGGAGGTCTTTAATCCATTTTTATTTAATTTTGGTATATTGTGACAGTGTGCAGTTAAGATTCATTCTTTTGCATGTGGTTTTCCACTTAAAAATTCTGAATTTTTATCAATTCAAACTGGCCTTTCCCTCAATTATTCTGAATAGTGAAATATTATTTAAATCAGAATAGGTAAGACAACACAAATTTGCATAAAGTAACACTTCCGTGGCTAAACCCTACATGGTAGCAAACATTCTAGAATATAAGAAAGAAAATTAAATTACACCACCTGCAAATGCAGCAAAATACTTACTAGTAATATACAAAGGATTTAGCAAATTTATCACAACTATTTTACTCCCACTAAACATCTGATCGTTTCCACACTAACTCAAACACATTTCCTTACCTGCAGCTTCATTTCTTCTAGGGCTTTCGTCTTCTCTACTAATTCCCCTCTGAGCTCTTCAAGCAGCAGCTGAAATTTTTCCTGGTTAGTTTGCTTTTCACTTAACAGGCGCTTGAGTTCATCCTGTGCTTTTATATACTCATCTTGCAATCTGGTTTTTAGAAAGAGAAGACTTCAATTGTAAGTGCATCCTTTGCTTTCTAATTGCATAACTTCAAGTAAAGTCAATCAACACTATCGAATGGGACCAATATCATATACTCCATAAAGTTGCAAATATCTTTTCTTTAAAGAGTTTCAATTAACTAACAACACTGTCGTTTTTTAATGCAATTTTACTTTGAGGGGGATAAAACAAATTTAGCCACCTGGATATATTTAATTTTATGTCTTGCTACTTTCAAAACAAGACTTTTATAAATTCATACAACCCACTTGACATCATGTTTAGTTTTAATAATTTTAAGCAAAAAAATTTACTGTATTGAAAGTTTTAAAAGAATATACTGCAAAATAACAAAATTATACTGTATGTTTCACAGCAAACATTCAAAAACAATTTTAATCAAGCCCCCACCTTCAAATTTAACTTACCTTGTGTGTTCCATTTTCAGAAACTGATAATTAGATTTATGATGCTCACATCGTAGCCTTTCATCAATGAGCACTTTATGGACCTCAGATTCAGAACTTGGCAACACAATGTCTCCACCAGGAGGAAAATTGGTGAGAAAAGTGTCCATACTGGCAGATGAGCTAGCAACCATGTAAAAATAAATTCCAGTTTTCTTATTGTCTGAAGTTTGTTTCTCAGAGTATTTTCTACTTCCTTCTCACTAAGACAGAATCTTGGGAGGCCCAATTACACCTGCAGAGAAATACACTTAATTAACAACCAGGGAACTCCTTTGACTGCTATGAGTTTTTTATCACTTATTATCTTCCTTATCATTTCTATAATAAAACACAATTTTCACATTTTCAATTATTCATAAAACAAAATTCAAGAATAAAGCTGAATCATACCTTAACAATGTTTCTTTAACTCCACATAAGGTTTCTGTGACCATCCGGGTCACATCTTCAAGTATTAACCTAACTAGAAGCACTGGCTTTTCTCGTTTAGGTACTCCTGGATTCACGAAGCCCGGATGTTTCCCAAAGCTACTGGGGAAAACTTCGAGGGTGGATCGTGGTACAAAATCCATGCTCCAAAATCAAGGGAAAAGCCATTTGGAACTTGGTGAGTGGCTGGAAAGAATCGAAGTCTTCACAAAGACAACTTTTGGCAAGTAACTACATCTGTGATTAATGCGACACAAGGTGAACTGCACTCAGGGTGCAGACTCAGATGACAAATTAGTTAATGCATAAACACCGATCCCCTACACGCTATGCGCTGTACTAAGAACAGGAAACTCCTATCACATCAGCTATCCCCAAAACCACGGAGCCAGGATTATGAAAGTAACTAAATGTTTGTTTGATCAAAAAGCAAAGAAAGACTATGCTGTGTTCTTATTGTAAATAATTTAAAACAAATATTTTCATCAAAATAATTCTGTCCCCTTTAACTTCATTAATCTCTCTCAAAAGTATTTCTGTATTTGTTTCCTTAACAGCGCCTCTCCCTGTCATGGCTATCATGAATTACCTGCTCTTACTACAGGAAAAGCTTTTAGCCAAGGCCAACCAGCAACTGCCTCAGGCTTGCCTGAGATACACCGTTTCGGATAAATTAACGTGATACCTGCAGGCGACATGAGAAGACTTTTAAACCAGAACTGGCGTTGCTCTGGCTTCCTGTCCAGCTGCCTGTAACAGAGGGAGAAAGCCCTCCCGGGACACTCTAGGCCTTACTCTGATGTCGGCGGTGCACCAGGGTGCACGCGGGCAAACGCGGAGCGCACCGCCGGCAGCAGCTGCCATGAGGTCCATGTGCCACAGAGCTAATGACCTGGGTCCAAACACTGGCGTGTAATTTGGATTCTGCGCTTTGATCCAAATTAATTTTTAAGAGATAAGAACACTCCTATCTCAGTTTCTAATACCGCCACAAGGCATTACAGGGTTTAATTTTCATTAGCTAAACCTTAAATTACCTTAGAAAAATCCAGAGCTACTCTTTAGTTCCACTATTAGGGAAAGAAAGATTTCTGAGCCAAAATGAACGGTTTCTTTTTCTTTTCCATTCTCGTTAAACTGACAGTAAAGTAAATATTCTCATTGATTTCTACTTTAAAATGGGAGTTAAGTCCCCATGGAAATAAAATTCACTAAGACCTAAACATTTTTGTAAAATAGAGTTAAAATGATTTAAGTCCTTCCCTTTGGGTACTGAAATCTAACTAGAAGTAGTTTTCAGGACTTGCCTCTCACAATCATTTCCTCATGGACCATTCTAGCACCTATGCAAACATGTATGTACTGGCCTCTTGTATCGTCCCAAACCAGAAGGATTTCTCCTGTTCCAAGATGGTGTTTATAATTTCATTACCTTTTGATATGTTCATTTTAGTGGCTAACAAAGCCCGAATACACTACCAAACATCACCAGCAGGAATCACACAGGAAACGTATGACATACTTCCAACACAGGCGTAAAAATATTAACATTGTTAATTGGCATACCCCCCCGCAAAATCAATACTAACCTTCCTGGAAGTGACCTGTACTAAATCTGCTTACCCCCAGTCCAATTCCGGGAATTTATTCTACATAAATAGTGAGATGAGTACCCAAAAGTAATTACATATGAATTTTCTTTGCAACATTGTTTAAAAAAAATACAAAGTACATTTATACCATGCATTAAAAAGTATAAGTTACACCTGTCCCCACCGTCCCCACAGAAGGGTGAAGGTTATGACTGATAAACACACACACGTACTTACGTACAGTCAAATATCATAACATACACCAAGTGTTTCATTTCAAACCACAACATGAGATTTCTGTTTGCTCCACATTTTTGCCAACATTTGGTGTTGTCAGTTGTTAGAAGACAAACTGAGGCACACTAAAAATTTCAAGAGTTTATCTGAGCATACATAGATTCCAATGAGGCGGCACCAAATTCAAAGTGGTTAGGAGCACTCCACCAACAGGGGCGAATGGAGAAGATGTGGAAGCAAAGCAAGGAAGCACTTGGCTACAGCTGAAGGAGCTGCCTTACTTGGGAAAGTCTAGTTGGCTGTGATTGGCATTAAGTATTGTTTCCTTGGATGAGTACACTGATTCCGGCTTAGACTCTGGTTTGCCTACGCAGGCTGGATACCAAGGCATCAGAGCCACCTCAGTCTGATGGCCTCCTTGTTTAATTACTGTAACAAGGTCTTTTTAATTTTAGCCGTTCTAGGGAATGTAAAGTGAAAGCTCATTGTGGTTTTAATTTGCTTTTCCCTGAAGCACTTTTCTCGTGTAGTTAATGGCCATTCACAGATCTTTTTAATCTAAAAGATATTTGCACTAAGAATAATCCCAACAAAAAATGTTCACTTAGCAATGGGTAAAGTGTGAGATTGCTATTTGTATACCAGAAACGACGACAAATTAAGTTATCTCTGCACACTGATCACTGGTGGTTTTCCACCTCCTTGTCTTTGCAAATTCCTAGTCAGCCAACCAAACCCTGCCCAGGAATGCACCACTTTCTCCAGGAAGTACCCCCTGATTCCCCCAAACACACATGTAATCATTCTCTCTTCTAACCTGCATTTTTGTCTGTGTAACACTTCCCCAGGGCAAGAAATGTATTTTACTCACCTTTACGACCACAGTACCAAAACCCCACAAGCATGTAGTAGCTCAAAAATACCAAACGAGTGCTGGCCCCCAAAAGATACATCCCTGCCTAATCTCTGCAGCCTCTGAATATTACCCGATATGGTTAAAAAAAAAAAAAAAAAAAAAGCCTTAAATTAAGGCTCTTAAAAGGGGGAGTTTATCCCAGATTATGTGGGTGGAGCCTAAACGCAATGACAGGTATCCTTCCAGGACAGGCAGAGGGAGTCTGGAGAGTGACCAAGAGGCCATATGACCACGAGGCAGCGATTAGATCGAGGTGGCCACAAGTCAAGGAATGCCCGGAGCCATCGGAAGCCAGAAGAAAGAGGACTCTTGCCCTTGGGGAGTTCAGCCCTTGACTCCAGACTTCTGGGCTTCAAACTGTGAGCAGGTGCATTTCTGCTCATTTATGCCACACGGTGTGTGGTAATTTGTCACAGCAGTCACCTTCTCTTCAGTCCATTTCTTCATAATGAATTTCACGCCAAACCAAAATTTCTACTGTGATTTTAAATTCCGCCACGTCAGGTTTTCCTCATTTCTACCAGTCAATATGTGGGTATCGATTACGCACAGAACATCTAAATACGTATCAGGTACAAAGTAAATAATAAAAGAAACAATTCCTATTGTGCAGACTTGAACAAATAAAGAAATTCATAATGCAAATTTTAAAAAGGTAAGCACACAGTTCGAACCGCATTTTTTAAAAAGTGAAAAAGACAATTTTGGTCAGCCTGTTCATCAGGGAACACTTACTGGATGACTAGCCTCTGTGAAAGGCAGTTTTTAAAAGACAGCATAACCTGTGCTCAAATACTTCATCTTCCTCTCTATGCAACTATTTCTATCACATAAGCACACTCACATGGCATTACTTCTTTTGACCAGTCCCGGCTCCACAACCCTATAGATGACATTTTCTTTTGCACAGAAACTGTGTTTTTGAAGCAAGGGTACAATGTCTGCCCCCAAAAGTGCTAATTCAAAATATTCTAAAAGCACAGCTGCTGGTATGTATGGAAAGCTTCCAAAACACAGTCCATTAAAAAGCACATGCTATGCCTTTGAACATTTCAAAACAACCCTTTAAACATTATATGCCCCCAATGTGAATGTTGTTTTTTAAAAAAAACAACATGAAAAGTCTAGGGAGACCCTACATCAGGCATGTTCACTTATAAACAGAAGATCAGAAATAAATTTCTTTAAAATCCAAAGAGAATCCTATACTAGTCACCTCAACAGCCTTTGGATGGCAATCCAAGGTGTCTTGTATACAAAAAGTGTCACAGCTTGACACCCTGCCAGACCTGCAGTACAGCTGGGAGCAGACCCTTCAGAGCCCTGGTGAGGTGCCAGGCCCCACACTGCAATCTAGAAGGAATGGGAGGGCAGGCAGAGAGGAGAGGCAGGAGACAGAGCGGTTAAGCCACCAGCCACTTAGCACTCTGAATTAAGAGTGTTGTTCTACTCTTGAGACTGCAATGTCTGCCTCCACACAGCTTAATCCACACAAAAGAATTCTGGGAAGTGGGATAGACTAACCAGTCAACCTCAAATGCTTAGAAATAAATCATAGAAGTCTCTGAAAAGTTGTGATCTGAACAAAGACGACTGTTGCTCAAAGCACACTTCAAATCCCTTGTACTGTTTCTTAGTGTAGGCTCTATTACATGTAACAGGGGGACTTGACAAAAGATCTAAGAGCACTCAATACTTCTGTGCAAGTTGTAGAGTCTCCTTTGCTCATCCCATATTTCTCCTGAAATAGAAAAGGCTACCATATGGCTCCTAACACGAAATGAAGGTTGCCTACTCATCTAACCACGTACCCTGGAAAGTATTTGTATTTTAAAGAAATTGTGCCTTAATTTTATTGCCATGAGCTTTGTATTTTAGCTGAAAAGTTAAATTAAAAAATTGATAAGAGTTCACCTGATACCTTCACTGGAGTTAACATAAGCATTCTCTTTTTCGTCTTTAACAATCTTCCAAAAAGAAAGTATAAAAATTTTCAGAGCCAGTCGAGGGAGATAAATAAAAGCCATCCTCAAGACATACAAGTTAATTTTAAAACCATATATCTTTTTATCTTTTTTTAAAAAGCCATTAGGCAGTAAGTACGGAGGGAGGGGCTACTGTGGCATATTTACTGAGTGGTCTGCTTATAGTAGGAGGGCTGTGAAGGAGTCACCATCTGTCTGACAGGCAGACTTTGGAGCAAGGAAGAGCCTGTCATGGTCAGAGTGCTATGGACATTTTCTAAGTGCTCCTCAAATGCAAGACACTTTGTGGGGCGCAGAAATAAATAAAAGAAACCCTTGCCCCCAGAAGCTCTCACTGGTTAGTGAAACCCATGTTAACCAACAGCTGCCGACTGGACAAGAAGAGAAAACTGACTACTTATTAAATTCTTTTCATACCTGACAGATTTTTTACCGTGTGCACATACTACCGACTCAGAACGACGAATGAACGTGGACAGTTTGGAAACTAAAGCACTGTAACATACCTGCACGCAGGATGCGTGCAGAGGGGAGAGAGGACGGACTCTGCCAGAGCAGCTGTCAGAGCAGACCGCATGAAGGAGGTAATCCTGAGCTAAAGTGAAGAGAGGACACAGGGAAGGAACATCAAGTACAAGGTGTGAGGGGTGGAGTGGGTCAGCCCCGAGACGCAGGGTAGGGGCGCGACGGCCACGTGAGAAGACGGGTTTATCCCGGGCCCAGGAGAGCCAGTGAGAAGTGCCGAGCTTGCGGGGCTGGGGCTGGGGGCGGTGGTGGAGTGGGGAGCCTGTACTTCAGAAAGGTAACGAGGTCAGCCAAGCTGTGGAGACTGGGGAGGCTGGAAGGCGGAGGAGATGAGAGAGAGAGGAAAGAAGAGCAAAGCAGAGAAAAGGAAATTCAAAGTTCAGGAGAGCAATGATGCTGATCTGAAGTCGTGGACAAGGAACAGTCAACAAGGAACAGTCCTGAAATGAACCTGCAGGTTCTGAGTTAGACAGTGACACCCTTCTCCCTCGAAAAAATAAAAAAGTAAAAACTACTCTGCTGCCATCATTAAAAGGCCAACAAAGAAACAGGAGTTTAAAACAAGGAAAATGGAATCCAGTTACAGCAGAAGACAGGCCATTGCCAAAATGAGTTACTTCAAGCCCTAGTCCGCCAGGTGGACAAAGACGCGAGCGCAGGGACCTGTGCAAAACCTTCTTGGTAAACGCCAACAGCGAGCGTCACAGGAAAACACTCGATAAAAATCTACCTTTGGTAACAGCAAAGGAGTCCCCACGAAGGCTGGTTCTGTCAGGAACAAAGACAAAAGAAGTATTTTGCTCCTTAAATGTCCACCTGCTGTTACTCCTCTCCTTATTCTCTCCTTCAAACAATCATCTCCATAGCAACACACTGTTAAAAAATCTGTGGGTGGAAAGCATTATGTTTTTGCAAAATATGAGAATTCCAGAACATAAGCTAATTTATTTTTCCCCTTGATATAAGAGAGACACAATATATCTTAAGATAAATATGACACAGATAGGACACACAGGAAAAAATGAACTTAAAACCCCAAGGAAATGTAAAAACTGGTGTTGTACACGTTTACATGGCAATTCTTGTTATAGGTTACAATGACACCTTGTGGTAGTAGGCTTTTTAAATTATGTAAGTTACCCTGGAAAGTATTTTTACAGTAGAGATGTAATAAAACTGGTTTAGCAACTAGACAAGATTACATCAGTGCTGAGGTGGTACAAACATACACAACAATCCACTTGTAAAATTATGGGGAAAACATCAAACTTGAAAAAATGTCACAATATTAGATAGGCAAAGGTACCTTCCAAACTGTAAATATAAAAACTTAACACTATTCCCCTCACCTAAGCTAGAGTTTAAGTCTTTAAATGATGCAAGAAGAAACTACTTTTGTCATCTGTGGCAAAATTCATTAACACTGGCGATCCCTTTACCTGAGAACGCTGACACGGAGATAATTTAATGTCAATTAAAAGTAGGTAATACAGGTACCCCCTGCTTTTCAAGGCTCGCTTTAATGCCACTTTACTTTAATGAAGCACCTGCATCAGAATGTGCTTTTGCTAACTGAAAGACATCCAAACATGATTTTCACTTTTACTAAAAAAGGCAAAAAAAATGAAAACAGCGTTCGCGTTCAGGGTCTGTTCTGCAGCACCCTAAGCAGTGCGAGTAGCACGGCCAAGCGCCTCCCTGGGAACCACACTGGGCCTCTAGCACACAGCCTGCAACTGTGTGAACATCTGCACTTGACCTGGATTTATTGTGGGCCTCTGTCAGCAAGATGCATCCTCAGGTGACTGCTTCTTCAGTGCACACCATTTCAGCTTACGGAAGCTTTCACAGGAACGCTCTAGGATAGCAGGGAAAGCCTGGGCCACTTCAAATATTTCAAGCTCGATTAACCCAATAATTAAGAAAATAATTTGTAATTATCTTTCACTGGAAGTTTACCAAACTATGCCGACCATCAGCAAAGAAAAGTTAGTGGCGCAGTGTGCACACAATCTCCTTTATGAATCTCTTTGAAAATTCTTCTCCCTTAGCATTTACAACACCATGATCGGCCCCGATCTCAATGACCTTTCTCACTCTTCCTGAATCGCTCCCTTTCTCACACTCGCAGTAAGAGACCTCGAGTCCCCTGCTCCACTGCTGTAAGCAAAGTGGCCTCTGTGGAACCTGAGAAAGCAGCAGCCTACTAAGGAGGGTGCCTGGCGGCTAACTGGGCTCGCTATGTTTCCCAGCTGGAGCTAAAATCCCTACAGTGAAACACCAGTGAGATCTCTGGAGCAAAGTCGAGCAGACCATCACGGGACAGAGTAGGGCTGTCTAGCCGGGAGAGGGCCTGGCCCCAGGGCTACCTTGCAGCTGAGACTTCATTACTGAGCTGTCACACTACTGAGCTGTGCCACAGCAGTGCTGTATCACAACTGAGTTGTTTACACTGCACCCCAAATCGGGGATTGCTGTTGGTGGTGAATGTGTTGATGCCTCTCTCAGTTTCATTTACTTCTGAATGACATTCAAATTTATACCCACATTCCTAACCTCTCTCCCAGTTCATAACTCACATTCTACTTACATGTCCCATCAACAAAGGACGTTCAACACAAGAATTAAGCTCATTAGCTTCACATGTTCTACCTGCCTTCTTCTTTAAAAATTCAATGACTATCCTCCTCATTACTTAGCACACAACTCATCCCCCGCTCCTATCAGTAATAAATTAATCCTGCTGATTTGTCTTCATCTGCCTGCTTATTTTAACCATTCTTCTCCATTTCCAGGCCATCACCTTCTAGTGCAAAACCTCAAATATTTTACACTTGGTTTATTTTAACAAAACTCTCTAAACAGTGTCCCAGATTTTGGTCTTTCCTCATCCTTACTTACATAGCCTACAAATAGCCACCGAGACGATCTTTTCCATACAGTTTTCATCATTGTGACTCCAATTATAATCCCTCCTGTTGTTTACAAGATCAAATCTAAACTCAGCCAAACTCAAAGCCCTGCATTAGCCAACTCCCTACACACATGCTAACATTTCATTTTGCTGTCCCACGGGGGCCCTTTGCTAGAGGCAATTAAGTTAGCTTTACAGTTCCTCATACATATGTTCCTTATGCTTGTCTTCACAACTGTATGTAGTTATGCCAAATTGAAATACCTTCTTAAATCCTTTCAATTAATCCACAAATCAGTCGGAACAATTATGAAACTACCCTCAGTGTTTATAGTTACTCTAAAGTGGGCTTCTGCCTCCCTTGTGCTAGCCTCAGGCGATTTAGTCTATATTCTATCACATCTATAGTTTCCCTCCTCTTGTACTTTGTAACCACGTAAACTATCTTTGCAAAGATACTGCAAGTTCCTCATAGGAAAAACTACAACCTTCTACTTTTTGGGTCATCTCCATAGCTCCAGTTTCAACAAACCTACTTAATGACAGACAAGTGATCCACAAAATTTGGGATATGAATCCCACTTCCCCATAGGCTTACAATGTACTTTCAGAGAAAGCTTAGGGAAGGATGTCACCAGGAACAACATTGTTTGCTCATCAATAAGGATGGCAAATGATCAATGCCTTATGGTGGTTATCAAGATTATTTCTGCCTCAAAAAAAATTCTGGGAGACAGTCTAATCATCAAAAGCCTTAAAAATGAACCTATCATTTGATGTACCATTTCCACATGTAGGAATAAAGCCTAAGAAACTAATCGGAGATGTGCACAAACATTTATGTTCAGGGATCTTCTTCATTTATCATTTAATAATTGCTGAGCACATCCGAGGGACAAGTATAAGTAGAAGACAGAGTTAGATCCCTGCCTTCATGGTGCTTACGTTATAGTGCTATTTATAATGGGAAAGGGGTGATTTAAAAAGAATGTTTAATAGCAAGATATACCATATTCATAAATTGAATTACTCGATACTGTTAAAATGTTAATTTCTCCCAAATTAAGTGCAATGCCATTCAAAATCCCAGAAGACGCTTTAGAAGAAATTAACAAGCTGACTCTAAAATTTACATGGAAACACAATGGACCTGGACTAGCCAAAGCAGCTTGGAAAAAGAACCAAGTTAAAGAACTTGCATTACCTGATTTCACGATTTATTAAAGAGCTACAGAAATAAAATTGTGTGGCATTAAGTGTTCAGACAGACACATAAATCCTTTTAAAAAAGAGTGGCGTTCAGAAACAGACTCAAACACATATGGTAATTGATGTTTGACAAAAATGAAAAGTCAATTCAATGCAGAAAGGATAACTTTTCAACAAATGGTCCTAGGAAACTGCCCATCCATATGTAAAAAAATGAACTTCAAGTTGTACCTCACACCATACACAAAAATTGACTAAAATGTATACACAAAACAAAAAAATGTAAAACTCTTGGAAGAAAACATAGGAGAAAAATCATTTTGATTATGAGTTAGGTAAAGACTTTTTAGCTATCACACCAAAAGTATATTCCATAAAAGAAAAAAAATGACAAACTGAACTGCATCAAAATTAAGAACTTAAGATTCTTTAAAACAGCGGTTCTCAACCTGTGGGTCACGACCCCTTTTGGGGGGGGGGGGGGCCAAACGACCCTGTCACAGGGGTCGACTAAGACCATCCGAAAACACATGTCAGATATTTACATGATGGTTCATAACAGCAGCAACATCACAGTTATGAAGCAGCAACGACAATAATTTTATGGGGGTCACCACACCATGAGGAGCTGTATTAAAGGGTCGCGGCATTAGGAAGGTTGAGAAGCACTGCTTTAAAACATACTGTAATGCAAATGAAAAGATAAGCAACACTGGAGTTAAAATGGACTAATTCCTAGAAACATACAAGTTATCAAAACTCAAGGAAAAATAGAAAACCTGAACAGAACTGTAACAAGTGAGGAAACTGAATTCCTTATTAAAAATCTTCCCACAAAGAAATGCCTAGTCCCACAGAGCTTCAATGGTGAACGCAATCAGTTATAGTAACAGCAATTCTTGGGGAGCTACGTCAGAAAAACTCGAGGGGGACCATACAACTCTTTCTTTGAGGCCAGTATTGTTTTTACACTAAAGCTAGACAAAGGATGGGAAAAAAAAAAAAAACAGAAGACTATACACCATGCAACATCTCAGTCAATGACATACAGCATATACAACTATGGTCCCATGAGATTATAATGGAGCTGAAAAATTTCTATCACCTAGTGATACTGTAGCCCACCATACAAAACAACGCATTACTCACATGTTTGTGGTGATGCTGTTGTAAACAAACTTAATGCACAGTCAGCCATGTAAAAACATAACACACCCAATTATGTACAGTACGTGATATTTGATAATGATGATAAATCACTATGTTACTGGTTTACATAGTTACCATACTACAGTTTTTAGCATTATTTTCAAGTGTACTCTTCTTTAAAAACAGTTTGCTATAAAACAGTATGCCATGTTACACCCAAGCAGCCTCATACATCTTGTTTACTGCATCCTTTGATGGCATCATTTTCTCTTGTGTTTGATTTGATCCCATGTTGTTTTATAAATCTGGTGTAGCCTATGTGCACAGTGTTTATATTGTTTTATAAATCTGGTGCAGCCTAAGTGCCCAGTGTTTATAAAGTCTACAGTGGTGTACAGGAATGTCCTAGGCCTTCACATTCACTCCCCACTCACTGACTCCCTGAGAGCAACTTCTTGTCCTGCAAGCTCCATTCATTGAAAAGTGCCCTGTACGGGCGTACCATTTTTATCTTTTATTCCATAGTTTTACTGTGCCTTTTCTATGTTTAGATATGTTTACATACACAAATACTTAACACTGTGTTACAAATGCCTAGAGTAACATTCTGTACAGGTTTGTAGCCAAGCAGAAACAGACTATGCCATACAACCCAGGTGTGTTGTGTAGTAGGCTACATCATGTAGGTTTGTGTAAGTATACTCTATGATGTTCAAACAATGACAAAAATTGCCTAACGATGTATTTCTTGGGATGTATCCCAGTCGTTAAATAGCCTATTAAGAGATACTGTAGTATCTCTTGTGAACAAAAGACACAAAATCCCTTAACAAAATTTGGGAAAATCAAATTCAGCAACATATAAAAAAAGATTATAGGGAGTTCCCTGGTGGTGTAGTGGCTTAAGGCTTTGGCATTGGCGCTGTCGGCGCTGCGGCCTGGGTTCGATTCCCAGTCAGGGAGCTACCCACATACCAAAAAGCAAAAAAAAAAAAAACAAAAAAAAACAAACAAACAAACAAAAAAAGATTATACATTTTATCCCAGGAATACAAGGTTGCTCTAACTTCTGAAAATCAGTTATTAGGTTAGTGCAAACATAACTGCAGTTTTTGGATTGCTGACATTATGTTATACATCATTTTAATATGCATTTCTCACTTTATGTTTCTTTGCTAATGACTTAATTACTTGCTGTCTTTTTTGTATTTATTTTACACTATGGAAATGATGTTAGACAAAAAGCAAATTCAAGTGATTTTCTTTTTCAAGTTCAAAATGGGTTGTAAAGCAGTGGACACAGCTCACAACATCAACAATGCATTTGGCCCAGGAACTGCTAATGAACGCACAGTGCGGTGGTGGTTTAAGAAGTTTTGCAAAGGAGACGAGGGGCTTGAAGGTGAAGAGCGTAGTGGCTGGCCATTGGAGGTTGACAACGACCAAGTGAGAACAATCATCAAAGGTGATCCTCTTACAACCACACGAGAAGTTGCCAAAGAACTCAACATTGACTATTCTACGGTTGTTCAGCATTTGAAGCAAATTGGAAAGGTGAAAGAGCTCGGTAAGTGGGTGCCTCATGAGCTGACAGAAAATTTAAAAAAAAAAAAAAAAAAAAAATCGCCACATTGAAGTGTCGTCTTCCTTACTCTACGCAACAACAAACCTTTCTCAATTGGATCATGACGTGCGATGAAAAGTGGATTTTATACAACAGGTGACGGCCAGCTCAGTGGTTGGACCAAGAAGCTCCAAAGCACTTCCCAAAGCCAAACTTGCACCAAAAAGGTCATGGTCACTGTCTGCTGCCGGTCTGATCCACTACAGCTTTCTGAATCCCAGGGGAACCACCACATCTGAGGGGTATGTTCAGCGCATACACCGAAAGCTGCACCGCCTGGAGCTGGTACCGGTCAACAGAAAGGGCCCAATGCTCCATGAGAGCGCCTGACTGCACATCGCACAACCAATGCTTCAAAAGCTGAACGAATTGGGCTACAAAGTTTTGCCTCATCTGCCATACTCAGCAACCAACTACCACTTCTTCAAGCATCACGACAACTTTTTGCAGGGAAAATGCTTCCACAACTAATTACTTTTGCACTAACCTAATAATATACCGTATTAACAGAATAAAGGATAAAAATTATGATTGGATGCAGAGCAAAAAAATCAGACAAAAATCCAACACCCATTCATGATTAAAAACTCTCAACAAACTAAGAAGAGAGGGAACTTCCTCAAACCTAGTAAAGGGCATCCATGGAAAACATACCTAACATCGTACTCAGGGAGAATCTGCAAGCTTTTCCCCTCGACCAGGAGTAGAGCAACGCACTCTCAACCCTCCTATTCAACATCTTACTGAATGGTCTCGCCCACGCAAGGCAAAAATGAATGACAGGATGTATTAACATTCAGAATGGGAAAAGGTAGAATTGTTTTATTCACAGACATATCATCTATGCAGAAACATACAAAAATTAATTGCATTTCTATATGCTAGCAATGAACAATCTGAAATCAAATTGTAAACTCTATTCCCAATAGCATCTAAAATTATCAAATGTTTAAGAATAAACTTAACCAAAGAAGTGTAAGATTTATACAGTGAAAACTAAAGAACACTGCTGAGAGCAATTAAAGATCTAAAACATGGAAAGACATCACATGTCCGTGGGGTGGAAGACGCACTTTTACTCCTAAGTTAGCAATTCTTCCCACACTGATCTGTGAATTCAAGGCAGAGTCTATCAAATCCCAGCGAATGTTGTGTTGTGTTCTGCTTTTGTAGAAACTGACAAGCTGATCCTAAATGTTCTATGTAAATGGAAAGGATCTAGAATCATTTTTTAAAAAGTCGAAGAATTTACGCTACCCACTTTCAAACTTAGTATCACACACAATCAACAAGACAGTGTGATGCTGGACTAAAGACAGGAATTCATATGGACAGGACAGAATTGCGGCTCTAGAAATAAATCCTTACATGACAGACAACAATTTTTTTTACAAAGATGACAGTAAAATTCAGGGGAAAAAAAACAGCCTTTTGATGATGCTAGGACAACTTAGCACCCACGTGACATATAAAATAAAAACTTCAACCTTACCTTATGCCATACACAGAGTTAATTCAATATGGATCCTACATTAAATCATGCTTGTCCAACCTTTTGGCTCCCCTATGTCACACTGGAAGAACTGTCTTGGGTCACACATAAAATACACAACACTAATGATAGCTGATGAGCTAAAACAAAGGTCGCAAAAAAACCTCATAATGTTTTAAGAATTTGTGTCGGGCCACGTTCAAAGCCATCCTGGGCCACAGGTTGGATGTGCTTGCTCTAAATGAAGCAGCTAAAAGAACATGCAGGAGAAAATCTTCGTGACTCTGAATTAAGCAAAATGTCCCTAAACAGAACATAAGCCATAAAATTAAAAAATGATAAATGAGACTTCATTAAAAACTTTTGCATTTCAAAGGCACCAGTAAGAAGAAGAAAATAGCCACAGACTAGGAAAAAATCTTTGTAAATATCTCTCTGACAAAAGATTTATAAGAACTTTTACAACTCAGCAAGACCCCAGCTTTTAAAAAATGGGCAAAAGACTTGAGTAGCATTCCACCAAAGAAGAGTTATAAATGGCTAAAAGACACATGAAAAGCTCAACACCATTTGTGTTTAGGGAGATGTAAATTAAAATCGCAATGAGATGCTACTAGACACCCAGAATGGCCATAATCAAAAAAGACAGATTAGCTAGCCAAGTGTTGAAGAGGATATGGAAGTAGAACCCTCCCACTTTTCTGGTAGGAATGTAATTGGTTCAAACACTAGAAAACACTTAGGCACTTTCTTCAAAGGTTAAAAACAAATTCTGAACTGTTTTTACTCGCAACACTTCAAACAGCAAACGTGTGTGTTATTTCCTAACAGGAACCAATTCTCCAATTCTCTGTACACCAACTGAGTGTCCTAAAATTTAATTGACATTACCCAGGATTAGCCAGATCCTACAGGTTAGGCGCTGAGTCACTCAAGACTGCCCCTAGGTCAGACACCTGTCACAAGTCCTAGTATTTGTCACAGTGCAAGTCACATAATGGACACTCAGTGACTAAACCAATGAACAAGAGACATAAAATTTGCTTTAAATTGGAAGCATACAATTTCTGAAAGGAACCTGAAGGAATTTATTTTTTCAAATGAGAAAACAGGCCAAAAAAGGTTAAATGACAAACTCAGTCAAGCCTTAGTCTCCTAATCACAATTCTCCTCTTGCAAAATCACGATGCCCATTCACTAATGCACACTGACCTAAGTGCTCGCCAGGTGCCTCCAGAAGCACCATAAACATATTCATTAAGGAATCATTTCAACCCCACCCACCCTCGCTCTGGCTGGCTATCTCCCCGGTATCACTTGTGGAGAACTCTGCTGGTGATCATTACCTAATAGCTTTCCTGCCCAGAACCATCTTTCACTGAACCAGTCTTCACATGTCCTTCACACACACTGCCATTTCAACTTATTGTGCATCTCTGTGAAAAGTACAAGGTGTCCCTCTCCAAAAAATGTATTAACTTATATTGTATGCACTTTAACAATACCTCAAATATCTGCCTTAAGCCAAAATGTGATTTAGCTGAGAAAGACAGATTGTGAACACCAGAGACAGGGATGGCCACAGTACCAGGAAAATCCCTAAAGTCCAGAGCTAATGTTGTCAGTGGTTGCTATGTTATACTGCAATTGTGTTACTGGGCAACAACTCAGAAGCTCACTAGGAAACTAGTGGATCAAACCAAGATTCATGAAAGTAATGAGACTCAACTTCACTGCTTTATACCTTTAACTGAATTAGCTTTGTTATAAACATCAGACACAAGATTTACAACAAGACTATGAAAATCACCTAAAATTTAAAGACATACTTGGAGGGTGATAGGTATTTCCCAAAAGGTTCTTCCTAATTCAAAGCCATGTGAACATACAGTATACGGAAAGCAAGTAACTGAGTACTTCCTGGCTTTCTTAATTTCTTTCTTCCTGGATTAGATCTCAGTTAAACTAAAAAAGCAGTGCCAGACTACACAATCTGTGTGACTGCTGCATGACCCAGAGAGGAAAAATATAAAACCAAAGAAGATTACTAATTACGAGGGCCAAACTGTCATCATTTCAAAAACTAAGTCTCAACCAGGTAAAAAGTAAAATGGACGACAGGGAGAGAGAGATAGAACCAGGGAGGGAGAAAGAGAGAGAGGAGAGAGGTGGGGGGTAGGCAGGAAGTACATTTAAAACTAAATTCCACTAAGGAGGAAGCAGGGAATGGACCCAACTCCCCAAGCCCTTTTGGGAGTGGGGCCTGTTGTCCCCAGGGAGTCCTTCCTACTGCTGCGTCCCGGGAAACTCTCCGCCGTTCCCCTCTAGGAAGAGAACCTGTCCTCCCGGTAACAACGCATTTCCTCTCCTCAGTCTCCTTCCTCGGGGCTTACACAGTTGCTTTTCCTCCCTCCTTTACCTCCCAAAGATTTTACTTCCACTATACTATGTGGGGGAGGGGGATAGAATGTACATTCCCCAGCCCTGAGAAACATTTATTCTGCAACTTCTCCTTGGAAGAAGCTAGGGACACACTCATTGAGATGTGGTGTCCTGCCTTTAAGGAGCGTACAATCTGGTTAGGAAGGTAAGACGTACGCAGAAATGATCAAACAGTATACAACATAAAGTGTAGGTATCAAGTGAGCATGACTGACAAATACACACTACAGGATTAGGTGACCGAGTCAGAACGCGGCACCCAAAAGACGCCACTTGGGTATCCTCATTATTTTGAGGACACAGCAGGTTGGAGACGGACACTCTGATTCACCTATTTCTTCTTCAAGCAGGAGATAAAGCTCCCCTGTGAGAGGTGCCCTCCCTGTAAGAAGGAAGACATTCTCCTCACCAAGACGGGGGATCGAAGCTCAGAAACCCGCACAGACGAGCCTTGTTAAACTCCTCCACGTGTTCCCAGTCACTGCCCCACAATTTACCACTCCTACCCCAACCCCTCAGTCTTGTCAATTTTTCACAAATTCACTGTTTGTCTGAAAGGTATAAAAGCTTTCTGCTCTGGTCACTCTTCACGTCTTCATTCTCCTGTGGAAGTCCCCATATACATGTAAAATTTTTTCTTAACTTGAATGCTTTTCTCTTGCTAATCTGTCTTATGTCCATTCAATTCTTGGGCCCAGCCAGAGACCCGAAGAGGGCAGAGAATTTCTCCTCCCCTACAGAGCTCATGGTGGAGTTGAACTTTATAGTTTAACTTTATAATTCAAATTTAGATTTTAGGAAAGAAAAGAAAAAGTCAGGTCGCATAGGTAGAATGACGTGAAGACAAGACTGGTAAGGAAGGGAGAAACCACACAGTAGACTTATAGAGGTGTGGTTAGAGAACAGCTTTTCTATAAAGAACTTAAACTTGAAAAGGCAGAGTGCAAGGAGATTCTGAAGAGTTCAGATTAAGAAATCTGAACTTCCATCAGCAGGAAAAAGTACTACTGGGAATTTTTTTACATACAGAGGGAGTCAAAAAACATACACACATTTTAGAAGGGAAAAAACTGTACTGAAATTTTAATACTCAATATATACTGGTAACAAAAGTTGAATGCAAGTCACGTTTGACTTCTGCAATGACAAGAGGTGCTCGTAGTGGTTACCATCAGCTTCCAGAAACTTCTGATGATGGCGAACTACTGCTTGAGCAACACTGACCAAAGTGTCCACTTGCATCGCTGTGCATGTCACTTCTATTTCTTCCCCAAGTCCCACCAGTGTAGCCAGTTTTCTACAGTGCACCTCATCCTTTAAGGTCCTCCATAGGGAGAAGTCAAGAGGTGTTAAGTCAGGAGAATGTGGGGGAAACTCTAACGACATTCTCAAATTTCAAACACCACTTCAAAATGGTCTTGTGCTCCTCAACCATGCTCCCACCATTTTCTGAGTGTCCTGTCTCACAGTGACACTAGCACTCATTTGATTAATGTCATCTTTTGAGTGAATATCATACTACACACTGCTACTGTAATTTAATTCAACTTCGAAAAGTAATGCATAGATATTATCTGTTTAAATGTGTATACCTCTTTTGGGCACTCGCAGTAAATCCATATACACAGTCCGTGAAAGTACACACAGATTAGACAATCTGAGAAAATTACCTGCTGAACCTAATACATTACATATGACAAAGTTAAAATAAACTAACTTACTTTAGGCAGACAGTACCTAGAAAAAAACAAAAAAAAATCCTGACAATTCATTCATCTCTCCACTACAATTTCATTCTGAGCTTCTTGAATTAGAATGTCCCATGATAAAATGCTGGCATCTGATTACTAAGTATTGTATCACACAACATGAGTCATTCTTGTTTTTTCTTCTCTGCTTGTCTTGCCCAACTCAAGTATTTCACTACTTCAGCATCAGCATATGAGCAGAAAACGGGGTAGGGGACTAAAATGAAGTCTGAATTTTTGCAATACAGTAAGGGCAAGGTGTAAAGAATATTAAATATCAAGTTCCACTTCCCATTAGTAATAGCTTGGATTCAAAGAAGTCATTCCATCTCACAGTTTCCCAAATGTTCTCACCTATTTTCTCACATACTTGTAAGGTTAGTGCACTCAAAACAGCATGAATGTGCTCTGAAAACTACTTGCCATACAAATTACATCATTCAGGGTTCCATGAGCGGCAAGTGAGTTTACTGGCTAAACCAAAGCTTAAAAACCACCTGTGCACACACGGTGTTTCAATCTTCCAATGCTCTATGTAAATCTAAATTGGTATTACTCCACTATCTGAGAAACTTCTCGAATATAGCCTTCATCGTATTATAAAAGAAAATACTGAGAAGGAGGGGAATACCAACATGCTCTGTCCTAAATAACCAAAGTGTAAATCAAATCTATCTGCAACTGTCTGGAGAGTCCTGTACGACCCTGAAATTTAAAGCTTTCTAATAATTCTAAATGAAATGAGTTGGAAATGAAAACTCAAGACAAACCCACAGTCTAACCCATGAATTGAGAGAATTCTGAATCCAGACAATTATAGCATAGATACATTTAATTATATTCTGGTTGAATATTAGACTTGTTTACTTAGACGCTGCTTGGTAACAGAAGTAATGCTTTAACAACGTACTCAGTTTTAGATCTCCTCAAGTATTTAGTGCTCAAATTCTGAACACAGTGTGAACTATAATCCCATGCAAGAAATTAAGAACAAGTTTCTTGTTATCCTAGACGTCTTCAAGATTTTACTGAAATAGCTTCATCATCGCAACTAATGTGACCAAAGGCTTTTAAAATACGTGACAGTGGGCACTTGTAAGAGCTAAGTGCCCATTTATTAGGCTCAAAAACTGGACACTAAGGATTTATCAGCGCCCACTTGAGCCCAGCGTTCACTTACATAGTCTAGGCGTTACTCCACAATGACAGCCCGCACCACTGTTAAAACTGTCCTCAGGGTCAAGGAAAATGGCAGCATAGCTTTTTCACAACAAATCAACCTGTTACTAAATTGGCTTGCACAAGCCTCACGCTGCAGCGCATCACCAAGCTCCGTGGAGTCGCACGTGCAATCCATAAGCTACAAAACCGGACTCCCAGCCTACTTTTTAAACACCCGCTCCAATTACTTCACAAGAAAAATATGATCCAAGGGCACGTTGTGAGCAACAAAAAAAAAAACCACAACAGTATTCCAACCAACAGACACGACAGCGTCCCGATAAAACGAGGATACGTACCGACTCACACACGGCCTTGGCAGCTGAGGACATGAAACTTAACCGTGACGGGGGTTCTGGCCCACTCGCCACCACCGGGGGACACCGCCACGGCTGCAGCCGCCGGCGCATGGGGGCCAAGGGACCCGGTCCCACGCGCGGGGTGCCCGGGCAGCCCGCCACGCTGGGCGCGGGGTGAAGAGGCGGAGCAGGTGGAGGCGGCCCGGGGGCGCCCCTCGAGCTCTAGACCCCGGGGTAAGTCACAGGGCGGCGGCAGCGGCGGAGTAAAGCCCCACTGCTCCTCGGTGGACCGGCCTGCGCAGGGGCGCGGGGCCAACCCCGACGCCGACTTCCCGCGGAGAAGTCACCCTCAGCCCGCCGCCGTTCAAGCCCTAGCGAGGGACCGGGGTCCCGAGACCTAAAGGCTCGCGGAGCCGGAAGTTCCGCCCCGCGCTGACGTCACCGGCGCCGCGGCCGGAGGCCGTTAGGGGGCGGAGCCAGCGAGCGTGAGGCGCGGCGGACGACGAGCAGCTGGGGAACCGGGGTCGCGCTCCGAGAGCGGCGCTGAGGTCGCGCAGAGACCCGCCGGACCGTAGGGGACGGGGAACCGGGGGCGGGCCACTCGCCTCAAGGAGCTAGGGGACGCGCGCGGTCGAGCGGGACGCCGATGTCCCTGGCCTCCGCCCTACGCGACGTATCTGGGGATGTTTCCCCCTTTGCGCGTTTCTCCTGTGTCCACGCTTCCGTCCCTGAGGGCTCCGGGGCGGCCCTGCCGTCACCCCGCCTGCCTTCGTGCCCGACCGTGCACGTTGAGCGGGTCCCGAAGTCTCCTGCCCCCCCACGGCAGCCGCGGGGCGTCAGCCCAGGATGACCACGAGGAACCGGCCAGGTCAGGCCCAGGCCCCGCCCCCGCGCTCCCGGCACCAAGTCCAGGTCAGGGCCCACGGCGGTAGCTCTGGGAGCCGGATCTGGAGGCTGGGAACTAGAAGGGACTGGCCTCCGAGAACGTCAGTTAGGGGCCCGGGGCTGCAGTCCCGTGAGGTTTCAAACTTTCAGAATAGGTGTAGAAATGCGCTCCCTGCCCTCCGCCATGGTCAGACTGGCCTTGGTCTGGGTTTTGCTCGTTGTACCCCCATGGTTAACATTTTCGGCCTCCAGTTAATGATTAGAAAGGCAACCGAGACTTAGGACCTTTGTTGAAATGAGCTGCAAGGAGCCGTTAGTGAGTTTCGTCCTGGAATGTTAATGGATGGATCACACAGGTGTGGGAGATAGAGCAGTGAACAGAATATATAGAACCCCGAAATAAACTGCTGTGTACCTGTGAGTGTTTAATAACGGTAGCTCACGTTTGCTGAACACTTAGTGTCAAGTACTTGGAACACTTTTTCAGGTTATTTAATCCTCTATAAGATACATGGAATTATTAGCTTGATTTTACAGCATTACCCAGAGCCATTACTGGTAAGGGTGGAAGCCATGTGGTCTGACTCCAGAAGTCTCAGTGGTAATCAGTAAACCATGTTACAAATCATTGTTCGGTGAGAAAAGGATTATTTGAGAAATGACTAACGATTGGGGACAGGCTTTACATCTTTGTCGTTTCTCAAGTAAGTACCAGATGGATCCAGAATTGAAATGTAAAGAATAAAACCATAAAAATGCAAGAAAAATGAGGTGAATATTTTTATAATCTTGAACTGAGAAAGGTTTTTTTCTAAGTGAAACAAACCAGAAACCATGTAAGAAAAAAATTGGTAAAAATTAACCACATTAAACATTGTAATCTACACACAAATAATGAGTGGAAAATAAATGTGTATGGTGGAAAAAGAAGGAAAAGTATTCCTAACATACAGAAAGCTCACAGACTATCAGATTTAAAACTTAACACCACAATAAATAAAAAATGGCAAAGTTTATCAATAAGACATTCCTAAAATGAGAAAAACACATCTGATAAAAAAAAAAAAAAATCAAACATTTTTCCAAACAGAGCTTTTCTATCAGTGTAGACAGGGATATTACTGTTGTGCACTGTTGGTGTGAAGTTGAAAATTGGTACAACTTTACCAAAGTTTAACATAAGTGTTCACCTTTGCCTCAACAATCTAATTTTGTAGTCATTTAAGAGAAATGGCAAAAAGAAAATAAATTTGCAAGGATGTTCCTCACTCCCTTTTTTATAATAGGTACTTCTAGAAACAATGTAAGTGCCATCACTAATCCAGTTAAATTTTGGTTCATGCCTATAATGGAATACACTTGAGTCATTAAAAACAATGATGTAAGTGTTTTAACATGAAAATGTGTCCATAGCATATAGGTGGGGTTTTTTTTCTGCCCAGAAAAAAAAATGCAGAATACAGATCAGCATGAACAGTGTCTTCCTAAATTGATTTGTAGATTCAATGCAATCCCTATCAAAATTCTAGCAGACTTTTTAAAGACATAAACAAAATAATTCTAGAATGTATCTAAAAAGGTGAAGGATCTGGAACAGCCATAACCATCTTTTAAAAGAACCAAGTTGGAAGACTTACACTACCTGATTTCAGCCTTACATAAAGTTACAGTAAGCAAGACACTGTGTTACTTGAATAGGAGAGGCTAGTAAATAAATAGATTTGAGTCTAGAAATAGACCCACATATATACAGTCATCTCATTTTTTTTACTAAGGCACAAAGCAATTAAATGACTAAAGTTTTTTAAATAAATACTGCTAAAACAACGATACCTATTTGTAAAAGGAATTTTAGTCCTATTTCACTCCTTACACAAAAATTAAAGATGGCTCATAGGCATAGCATAACACCCAGATCCATAAAACTTCTAAAAGAAAACATAAGACAAGCATCTTTATAACTTTGGAGCAAGCAAATATTTCTTGCAAGGGACACAAAATGCACTAATTGGAACAGATTTCATATGTGGAATCTAAACGACTCAGATATAGAGAACATATTAGTGGTTGTTAGAGGTAAGAGGTGGGGTGGGCAAAATGGATGAAGGTGTTCAAAATGTACAACTTCAGTTATAAATAAGTTATGGAGATGTAATAGATAGCATGGTGACTATAGTTAACAATGCATTGCATGTTTGAAAGATGTGAAGAGTAGATCTTAAAAGTTACCAGGAAAAAAATTGTAACTGGTGTTGGATGTGAACTAGACTTATCGTGGTGATCATTTTGCAGTATATACAAATACTGAATCATTACGTTGTACACCTGAAATTAACATCATGTTACATGCTAATTTACATATCAATAAAAATCTAAAAAATAAGAACAGTAGCAAAGACTTCATGCAATATATAGGTGGCTAGTAACACATGAGATGGTGCTCAATATCTTTAGTCATCAAGGAAACAGAAATTAAAGCCATAATGAGAATTCATTTTACATGCACTGAAGTGACTAAAAAAGTCTAATAACACAAATATTAAGATTTGAAACAGCTGGAACTCAGTCTTGCTAGTATGAGTGTAAAATAGTACACACATTGGAAAACTGCTTGCCAATTTGTAGTTAAACATTCATCTACCCTATTGATGACCCAGCAATTTCACTTTTTTGGATAGTTACCAAAGAGAAATGAAAATGTAAGTTCCCCCAAAAGACTCATACAAAGAATGTTTAGAACAACTTTATTCATAAGACTAAAAACTGGAAGCAAACCAAATCAACAGGAGCACAGATAAATTATATGTTTATACAGTGGGATACAATTCAGCAATAGGAAGAAACTGTCAATATGCCTAACAACATGGATAAATCCCAGAGATTTTGATAAACAGAAGAAGCCAGACACAACAGAATACATGCTGTATGGTTCTATTTACATGAAATCCAAGAAAGACACTACCAATTTAATCCAAAAGTTGCAAGAGACAGTGATAAGAGGGATGGATACAAGGGAACTTTGTGGAGTGATTTAGGTTCTACATTTTGCTTGGAGTGGTGGTTACACGGTTATATACAGTTGTCAAATTCATCTAAGTGGATGTCTGAGAAGAACAAAGTTGGAGGACAGATGCTAGCTGACTTCAAGACTTACTATGGTATTATAATCAAGACAGTGTAGTATTGGCAAAATAGCAGATCAATGGAACAGAATAGAGAGCCCAGAAATAGACATCCATAGTCATCTGTTCTTTGACAAACAAACAAAAGCAATGCAATGGAGCAAAGAACATCACTTCAACAATTGCTGCTAGAAAAACTAGATATCCATGTGCAAAAATACGAATCTAGACACAGATCTTACACCCTTCATTAAAATTAACTTAAAATGGATCATAGACTTAACTGTAAAATGCAAAAAATAAAAAACTCCTAAAAGATAACACAGGGGAAAACCTAGCTAAGGTTGGATATGGTGCTACCTTTTTAGATACAACACCTAAGACATCAGCCATGAAAGATCTTTGATAAGTTGGGTTTCATTAAAATTAAAAACTTCTGTGAAAAACAGTGCCAAGAGAATTAGAAGACAAGCCCCAGTCGGGGAGAAAATACTTGCAAAACACTAATCTGGCAAATTACTTAATACAAGATATACAAAGAACTCTTAAAACTCAACAAAAAGAAAATAAACAACCCAATTAAAAAATGGGTTGAAGACCTTAACAGACACCTCACCAAATATGATATACAGAATGGCAAAAGAGTATGAAAACATGCCCTACATGAAATGGTACCAGCTCTTTGGAAGACAGTTTGGCCGTTTCTTTCAAAACTGTTTATGCTCTTACCACATGATTTAGCAATTTCATTCCTTGGTATTTATCCAAAGGAGTAAGTCCACATAAAACACTATGTGCAGCTGTTTCTAGCAACTTTATTCATAATTGCCAAAACTTGGAAGCAACCAAGATACCCTTCAGCAGGTGAACTGATAAACTGTAGTACGTCTAGGCAATGAGGTAGTATAATTCAGCACTAAGAAGAAATGAACTGTCAAGCCATGAAAAGACATATTTAGTAATTGAAAGAAGCCAATCTGAAAAGGTAAAACTATGGAGACAATAAAAAATCAGTGGTTGCTAGGTTGGGCAGGGTGGGGTGGGGTGCTGAGAGTTGAAAAGGCAGAGCGCAGAGGATTTTTAGGGCAGTGACAATACTCTGTGATATTATAACGATGGATGGATGTCATGATCCCATAGAATGTACAATACCAAGAGTGAACTCTAATGTAAACTACAGACTCTGGGTGATTTTGATGTGTCAATGTCAGTTTATCCTTGGTAACAAATGTGACATTCTGGGGAATGATGTTGATAATGGGGGTGCATATGCATGTGTATAGCAGGGGGCATATGGGAAATCCCTGTACCTTCATCTCAATTACTTTGTAAACCCAAAACTGCTCTAAAAAATAGAGTTAAAAAAACAACATCTATGATGTGGTTGCTTTATACTATGTTAATTATATCACAATAAAAATATGTTTAAAAGTACTCATAAAGATGATACTATTCTATTAACTGAAATACCAATATGTGCTAGTGAGGTCACTTTCTTCCTGATAACAAGATACCTGAGAAACCAAACTCGTCATCAGAGAGTTGTCAGGTACGCCGGTGCTCAGAGGAAAGGACAGTACAAGGCTGTCTGGAAGGTAGGCAGCCGTGTAATATGAGAAATGGAAGCAGTTATGGCTGGATGTTTTCCGGACCGCCCTCCTATGTGGTTCTGAGAGAGAAATCCAGACTGTAGGAAAGCTTGATAAGCCACCAAGCAAAATAGGTTTGTCTGTGATACTTGGTGAGATAAATGAAAAAGAATGGCTGCACAACTGAAGCTCTGCTATCGTAGAGCTAACGAAGTTCACATTACAAGTGAGTAGAATAATGGGGTTCTTAGGCAGCTAATGGCAAATGGTTTTACAAGTTTACATTTTAAATGAGAAAACGCGAGGACATTGGAGGACTTGAGCAAGAAAAGAACGCTGCTGGATGCAGGAGTTTTCACAGAAAGCAGGCATTCCAGTATTGCTTCTCACCTGTAACGCTCTCTTCCCAGAGCCGGAAGTGACGCAGGAGCAGGAAGCCCCCGTTTCCCAATGTCAAGGACAAAAGTTCTGTCGTGACCGAGTGGGAGACAGAACTAGTTTTGTCGTCTTGAAATTTCACATACCTTCTTTTCTCATCGCTTCTTCCCTGTTTCGTTTTCATCATTCTACTCTTCCTGTCCTTCCTGGTCTTTCTTTCATCTTCTTCATGTTTTTCTTTTTTCGCCCCTAGAGTCTCAGCCTTAGTGCCCTGGTTGACCTCCTAAGGAGGCACTGCAGACACTGTCTTGCCTAATTGTTCCCCTGTCGCCTGTGATGTCCTCTATGTCTGTCTATGTGCTATGACTCTTTGGAGGCCACAGACCACTGTAATATGTAGGGTTTTCTTGCCACTTGAGAATGCATGCTCCAGACAATAAGCTCTTTGAGGGGAAGGATCATTCCTGTTGAGTTTACCACTGCATGCTCTAGGCTTGATAGGATGGGACACAGTAGGCAAGCAATAAATATAGTAGATGAATATTTATTGAATTACAAATGACAAATGATCTCTGCTACAAACTTACTGGTAAACTAAACTGAAATTCTTGGGTCTTTTGTAGACAATGGAACCTACTACTGATTTAGCCCACAATACATCCACATTCCAAGAATGTTTTCCTGAGACTATATCCTTGTGACTTGATGGAAATTTAGAAAGCACACACTAATCACAAAAGTAATACATTTGCAGCCAATGCCAAAGGTAGGTTACTCATACACATAATTAATTTTATCTGGCCCCCTAGCTTCAGTTTCAGAAGGTGATCACTTCCTAAATTTTTGTCTAAATCCTCAGGCTATAGGCAGCCTGATGGGTACTTACAACCCACGCTTCAGGCTTATCAATTTCAGGTAAGGTACAAGATTTAGAGAATGACAAAAAGGTAAAGGCACTTCATAAGAGGGATAGAAGAAATAGGGAAAGTCATTAAACTTTCCTGTTACTATTTTTTTATCTTATTCTAGCAGTAAAATTTTATGATTGTGATGATTATGCTCCGAGTGGTTCTCAATAGAAGCATTATTAGAAATCTGTGGAGCTGTCATTAGTTGCCTCAAGACTGGGGGGGACAGTGATACCAGCACTTGTGGGTGAAGCCAGGGATGTGCAGCATCCTGCAGTACGTCGGACTATGTTTTTAAGCAGACGCCAAAACAGAACTAGAAGCACCAGAGATTTACGGGGGAAATGGCTATTTCGAGTGTAGGAGCGAGGCGGCAGGAGGCCAGGAGCGCCTTCAGCCGAAGCTGCAGCGCAGACACTCGGGAGAGGACAGAGAGGGAACCGAGGTGAGGCTGCCACGCAGCTCTGAGAAAGTCTGGCCAGGCCCATCTGGAGCCTCAGAGCAAAGATGGCCCCCTGAGGGACCCCTGACTCTAGTAGCCTTCTGTGCTGGGCCATCGGTGGGAGGCAGTTCAGGGAGCGTGGGGCTGCAGCCTAAGTGCTGTGGTGGATTCTCACGGAAGGCAGTGGGAGGCCGTCCGCCGACTCCGGTCCCCACGGCAGGTGTTGGTTCTCTCCCTCTCTCAGCAAAAAGGACACGCTATTCAGAAACTTGCCTGTAAAGCATCTTGATAAAACAAGCAAATCTTCTGGGACATGACAAGGTGACTGTTCTGATGAGTTGTTTGTTTTTAACCACGTTAAAATTGGACACAGCATAGGTTTCGGGAAAGAAGGCTTGAGAGTTGAGACCCAGGTGGACAAGAAAATGAAGTCACATTTCCAGCTGCGCGAGTGTTCCCATCTCTGAACTGCAACAGGCTCATATCTTCTTTGGACCTCAAAAGCCATTTTGGAATTTAGGGAAACTTCACACCATCTTCTGAGTTTTGCTTCTGGTTCTCAAGAGGGACAGCATCAGAAGGTCACAGAGGTGGCACCCTCTGGTCGACAGTGTCAATGATCTTACCCCAGTCCCACTCCTGGATTTCCCATTTAGAGTCTTTGGGGGTCCCCCTTCATTGTCAAGTTTATTCACCTTCATAGTAAGAGTATCACAGCCAACCATTGTTTGAGTTGAATTCTGCAACCATTTGCCTGAGTTTTAGGCAGAGTCACTTATGGTGAAATTCCCATCACCATAAACAGAAGCTTTACTAGTTTACCGACGTGGCCAGCAGTTGCTCTCGAATAGGCCAGCTTGGGAGGATGTTCTTGGCATACTTTTTCATTTGTGTCTTGCCTTCCGGAGGTACGCTGTCAGCTTTTACTGCGCCAGGAGGCGTCTGCAGAAGGCTTCCTTTCCGGTTCCTTCGACTGCACCCTCTGCTTCGTCTTCATGAGTATGGTTTCCTGCACACGCCGCGGGACCTCTCTGCTCCGGGGAAGGCTGCGAAGAAGGAGCTTATGGGGACAGACTATACCCTCGTCCCTCAGTTGGTCTTAGGACTGCAAGTGCCACTCCTCCTCCTCTTCTACCCATTTTAAATTCTACCCTTGGTTACGCGTCACCTGCATAGGTCTTAGGGGCTTACCCGGGGGCGACCCAGCTTCCCGATGAGGGTCTCAGGCTGGGATGATGCACATGTCCTTCCACCATTCCAATTACGTATCGCGACCTCCAAGTAGACCATCTTTTGGGGGGGTCCCCCTAGATTTTCCCCTCCCGTGACGTGAAAGCACCCTTGTCTCCGTGCTGGCCTCCTGGTCGGTCAGTTGCCCCTGCCGAGATGAAGACAACACTTCTTGCCTGCTGGTCCTGGACACAGACAGTCCAAAGTACCCAACAGTAGCCGTAGCTTGTAATTCAATGGGACCGTTGCTGTACTCCCTGACAAAAACGCACCTTCTTTGGGGACCAGGACATCTATACCTGCAAAGCCCGAGTTGTACGAATAGGAAATACCGTCTCCTAGAGATTCGCTGAGGTGGTGGTGTACGTGAGGCCCCTTCTGCTCCGTGCCCAGATACCCTTCCCGCCGGGCGGTGCCGCTGAGAGGTCTCTGGTTTCGTGTCACATTGCATCTTGAGGATGGCACTGCAGCCTTCCCGAGCATCGCCTGCAACTGGCGCCTCAGCTGCGCCGTCAGCGCTACCAGGCTGGCCGTGTGGGAAGAGTCCAGTGGGGGCTGCAGCTACGTCAGCGCCTTGGCCACGAGCTCACAGCACGTCACCTCTGCTGAGACGTGGTTCCCCCTCTGGATGCCAGACACGCCCTCTCCTCTGGGAGCTCGTGGGTGCTCCTGTGGGCCGAGGCTCTGCAGGCAGAAGAGGCAAACCCAGACGCAGAACGGGCGCCCGCCCGCGACGTGAGCTGCAGCCACTCCAGAGTGACGAGGGCTCAGCGGGCTGCCCGGCCTCCAGAAACGGAAGCCGGTGCGAGTGCCCCTGGGCCGCGGGCAGCCCGCCCTCTCTGCACACACGTCCGTCCCCCCCACGTGCCCGTGGTGCCCGCTGTGGAGCGCGCCCTCCCCGCGCTTGGCTCCCGTGGGCTGGGAGGGCCCTTCTGTCCTCCCGGCTGCTGTGTTCCTTCTCCATGGTTGGTGCTTTCTGCTCAGAACCAACATGTCCGTGTGCCCGCTCTGTAGGGGACCCCCATACGGCCATCCAGCCCGAGGCGGAGGGACCGGCACGAGCATCGTGGGGGTGACGTGGGGGTCCGGGCAACTCACTCACGCACCTCACTCACGCCTTCTCGTCCTCTGGGGGTCCGACTGGGAAGGCGTCATCTCTACATTATGACGAATGGCTGCTGGGCCCCTCAGCTTTGTGACTGCGCATGCCTGGCAGAGCTCAGCTCAACGGGCACCTCCAGACACGGGGCACCTCGGTGCCTCTCCCAGGGCCGCGTCCCATCAGGGCTGTTTCCTGGAAGCAGCAAAGACCTCGGCGGCACACGGCACGGCCTTGCTGCAACGCCCCGGGGCCTGCACGGTGACCTTGCCCTGGGACCTGCTGTGACTGTCACAGAGCCTGCTGCACACAGAGGCAGCTTTCCACGGGACCCAGGATACAAGCCTCCCAGGATACATGCTTCCGGAACCCGACATGACTCTCCAGGCACCAGGCTTCCTTCCAGTAGGAGATGCAAGATACAGAAATTGGACTTTCACTCTGGAGGGGATGTCTCCACTGACACAGGGACGTCTGAAGACTTCCAGGAGTGGAGGGCCTGCGTCTTTCTCGGGGTTAATCTCCCACCCTCTGGGTGCATGTGTCTTCCCGCGGCCACTGACACACAAGCCACCTCGTGCTCATTCTACGCATCAGGATATTATTGATATAACCTCAGTGTGATGTCTGTAGGATGCCGAGACAGTCTGGGTCTCTTTAGACTGTAGTGCCATAGAGACTAGAAGAATGAACTCTTCTAGTCTTGTGCGCGTTCTCTCTCTCTCTCTCTCTCTCTCACACACACACACACACACACACAGAGAGAGAGAGAGAGAGAGAGAGAGAGAGAGAGAGAGAAATAGCCCTTATTTTAAAATGTAAATATAAGCAAACCGTATTCTTTTAAATACTGCTTTCTCTAAGATTCTAATTTTAAGCATGTGGATAGCACCAATCCAGCTGCTACACCAGCCGGCCTGGATGTGCACAGTTTCCCTCAGGGTTCAAATGAAAATCTTTTTGCTCACCTCAAGGTGTGTATGTGGCAAGGAAGTATGTAGTGTTTTCTCCTCTGCTGCTGGTCGCAGGCTGGAAGGATGGCACGTGCCCTGGAGGCTGGAGCGGTGAGGTCCCAGCACAGCAGCTGGAAGGTTCTGAGCTGGAGAAAGGCCTTCCTGGGGGGTTAGGAGGCTTCATACCCCAGGGGCATGGCAGACTCAGTCACTGGCCATTCATGGCTGGAGGTGTGGGGGGGCATCTAGGAACTGAAAGTCCCAACCCTCTAATCAGGAACTGTTTGAGGAGTGCGAGACCATTTGGAAGTGGTATTTGAAATTCGAATGTTGTTTGAGTCGCCCCCCCCCCCCCCGCTTCCTCCCCACCCCTGTTCTCCTGACTCAACACCCCTTGACTTCTACCTGTGGGGGACCTTAAAGAATGTGGTGTACTGGCTACACTGGTGGGACTTCAGGAAGAAATTGAAAAGGCCTATGCGGCGATACACATGGACACTTTGGTCAATGTTGCTCAAGCAGTAGTCTGCTGTAATCAGAAGTGTCTGGATGCCGAGGGTCACCACTTGGAGCACCTCTTGTAATTGCAGAAGTCAAACATGACTTGTATTCAACTTTTGCTATCAGTATATATTGAGTATTACAATTTTAATACAATTTTTTCCTTTCTTAAAATATGTGTGTATATATATATATATTTTTTTTTTTGGCACCCTCTGCACACAATAGAATTTTAGCCATTAAAAAAAATAAAATCTTGCTGTTTGCAACAACATGAATGGACCCGGAGGGCATTATGCTAAGTGAAGTAAGTTAGAGACAGACAAATACCATATGATCTTATATCTATATGCTATCTTCCACCTATATGTGGAATCTTAAGAAAAAACAAGCTCATAGATACAGAGAATAGATCAGTGGTTGCCAGCGGGGATGGGGGGTGTCAATGACTGAAGGGGGTTCTAAAGGTACAAACTTCTAGTTACAAAATAAATAAGGCATGGCGATGTACACCTTGGCGACTACAGCTGATAACAGTGCACCGCATGTTTGCACGTTACTGAAAGAGTAAATCTTCACAAGAAAACAAATTGCAACTATGGTGATAGATGTTACCTAGACTTATTGTGATCATTTCAAAATATATACAAATACCAAATCATTATGTTGTACACATAAAGCTAATAATAATGTTTTATGTCAATTATACCTCAATTAAAAAAACTTCATATGCCAACACCTGACTTCATCATATGTGACAATTTCTTCCCAAGCACTTATATATTGCAATATCTATTTTTATTATAAATTAACCTCATGGTATTTATTCTTCATAATGCAGTTGATTTTTTTTAAATGACCTACAAAGGTAGTTGCATTATATATGTGTTTCATTTCAAGATGGTCAAGGAGTTTTTGAAATACTGTAAAATGGCGATGATAATATTGTCATAACCGGAGAGAGCTGCTAACCTGAGACAGTCTGCGGAGAAAAGCAAGCCTGGCCCGCTGAAGAGGGGACTTCAGAGGTCACCAAAGCAGACAGACACCTCACCAGGTCCGCGAGGATTTCGTGTCCTAAAGGAGAGGCTTACCTAATCCAAAGTGTGTTTGCGTCCTCCTAGACGTTTTCTTGTTCAAAATGTGGGATTTCCTGACTCGTCACAACGGGAAAATGATTCTGAAAACACATTTGTTTTCTCCAACCAGCAGCCGGCCAGTTATCAGCACCCAGGGACAGGGCAGCAAAGTCCATTTGCAGCAGACGGCTGACTAGCACCAGATAAGAGCACAGCTGTTCAAGAAGGATAACCTACAGCAGTGGCTGCACGTTGGACTCATGAGGGGCACTGAAAGAAAGGCTGATGTCTGGGCCTTAGCCTCAGAGAGTCTGACTTAATTGATGGGGAGTAACGCGGGCACTGGAGCCTTTACGCCTGCTACCAGGAGTTGGCCATGCGCAGCCCAGACTGAGAACCCTGCTCTCAGACTTGGAACGGGAATCTCTGGGGTTGTAAACACGGACCACGGGCCCCCACCCTCAGAGATCCCGGTTCAGTAGGTCTGGAGTGGGGCCCCTAACTTGGATTTCTGAACAAGTCCCCAGCTCCGGAGACCAAGCACTCTGCCGCTCACCCTACGCAGTGTGGTCACCCGTTCCAGAGAACACCATTTTTGCCTGACCAAATGCCGACACATGGTGGTTATTCAGGCTGGGGTCCTTGGGAGGCCTTTTTCTCCAAAATAAAGTGAGCCGGCCACTTTAAGGAAAACAACTGACAAAATCGGTCGCCAATGGCGAAATCTGAGCTTTCAAGTGAAAACGAGAAATGCGGACAGCCTGTACCTACCGTCACGAGCTTGGCTACGTACCAATACTTAAAGATTCCTGTGGGAATATCGGTAGTCACATTAGTGACTTTGTGGATACGTGTGATGCCATGTGTTAGTGAACCTTTGGGAAATCTGCGTAACTTGGTGAACCAGTATTTTTCCGAGTGAACAGTGCGTTAAGTGCATCATGTCACAGAATCACGCCTGGGTGACAGAGCCATTCAAACAAGTTAGACCGACTGGTTTTAATGTAACAAGCTATGATATGGTTGCCAATTTCACATGGCAATGAACCTCCTCAAAACTACTCCGTGTGGAGTTGTGGTACAGTACAAAGAATATCGAGTTATCTGCAAAGGCCTCTAGGATACTCCCAGCCGCTTTTCTATTACACATCCGGGCAGGCCAGCTTTTCTTCACGTACTTTAAATCTAATTGCTGCCACTTAGTATGTTTTGAGTATCTTTTACTAAAATTCAATACAATGGTAAATTTATTACCATATAGCAAAAATTTTAAATAAAAATGTCGTTTATATACAAAGCAGCTCAAAATGTTGTTAAGAAATGCATAAAATAGTCAAAATATCCACTTTTTATTTTTGGTGGCTTTTTGACACATTTTGAAAAGAAAACCTTGAAGTCAGTTAACGCAGTGAAAGGGCTCACCAAAGCAACATGCTCCAGCAGACGGAATGCAAGATCAGCTATAAGAACCCAGCTGTCCTCTATTAAAGCTGACATTAAAGAGACTTGGAAAAATGTGAAATAATGTCATTCTTCTCACTTAATATTTTTTTGTTTTGGCAAATTATTTAATATTCATAAAATTTTTTCTAGGTTAACATGCAGAAATTTTATTCTCATTACTTCAAAGTGAATTAAGATTTTTATCAATTCTCGATTTTCGTTTCTAATACTATAAACATTACTAATACTGTAAACATTACTACTACTCTAATAGTAATGACGGCAACTGATGGACATCATTACTATTACAGAGTAACAACACATAGATCAGTTTAAAAGTTTCTCCTAATCAACCTGCCTGTTGTGACCTTTCAACAGATGTTTGAGAATTCCTTAAACCATCGTGTTTTCCATGTTTATCTGACTTCCAAAATACTTGGGAGTTAAATTTGTTGCACAGTGTTTATAACTCTGTTGTAGGTCTGTTACAGGTTACTTCTCCCCCAAATAGAATTTCATCTTCTTGGTTTATCTTTTTTAAACTGCCTCAATGGATTTATGTGTTTTAATATTGTCAAGGACCTGAACACTTTGTAAGAAAAGAGGAAGAGAGTAGAATTTACATAAACAATAATGATGCTGACAGGGTGAGAGAGCAGATGGCCCTGGTGTGTCCTCTCTCTGACGGTCCTGAGGCAGCATTTGTGGCGATCGCATTCCCCCTCCTTGTGCAGCTCATCACCCTCAGATAAAAAATAAAGCACAGGACTTTCGTTTCCAGGCAGTCGTCATAGCAACTTTTGACTCTCTAGAGAAGAAGGAATTCTCAGATCTTAAGCCCTGACTCCAGAAGAGCTAAAAAGACACAAAGACTACAAGGCACATTAAAGAATGATTTGCAAGACGTGATGAAACTGGGAGTCATTCAGAACTTCCCCACTAAATGCATTAGTACGCACTTTCCCACCTGACATACGTCTCCCCTTATAGATATCCAAACCCACAGCAAAAGACTAATAATAGCCATGTTGCGTAGTACATGCCAGGCACACAGAGCATTCTCTTACCTAAAGGAAAACATACATTATGGTTTGTTTGTTTTTAATACTCCCAACACTATAAATGTGGTACTATTTTTGTTCACATTTTCCTTATGAGGAAATTGAATTTCGACAAATAGATGAATCAATATACCCGAAGCTTCAGCCTTCAATACAGTTGACCACTTAAACCACCCTCCTGCTTTCCTAACCAAACGCTTGGCGGCTCCTTTGTTTCTGCCTGATCCGTGAACGCCGGCGTGGCCAGGACTCACACTGAGCCCTCTTTGCCATCCACAGGCTCCCTTCCAGTCCTGCGGCTTTGAATGCCTCCCACGTATTGACAGTTCCCAAATGAGCATCGTCCACCCGAGACAGCTCACACGCATGGCAGACCCAGTGCACAGCTGTTCCACTGGACACTTAAGATAGCTGCTAGGTACTGCAGAGGTAATAATAACTCTTAAACAGCTTCTGTCCTTCAGTCTTCCTTGTCTCAGTAAATGACAACATTCTCCAACCAGATGCTCAAAGCAGAATCCCTAAGAGTCAGCCTTGACTTCGTCCTTGTCTCTCACTCCCCCACCACTGCTAATGTATAAGCAAGTTACGTCACATAGCTACCCAAAAGCTATCCAAAACCTGCTGCTGTTCATCTGCACTGCCACACCTTTAATGAAGGCCACGGTCATTGCCCTGGACTTTAACCGGCAGCTTTCTAACCAAGGGCCCTGCTTCCACGCTCCACAGCTCCCGAGACCGTAAATCAGGTCCCACCAGCCTCAAGCCTGCAGGTTGTTCTGAGACAAGTTCAGACAATTAAGTTCTCAAACTCATCCTAGAGAAAGTGCTACACATCGCACTGCTGAATGTCACTATGGTCACCTTCGAAGGGCTCCCCGTGGGAGCAACAACACCAGCGCCTAGTCCACCCGTCAAAGCCATTTTGGAACTCTATCTCTGGAATGGCATCAGAGCTGTCGTCGTACCTTGCCAAGATTATGGCACCTTACTGAGTTGTTCAGACAGTGCCGCCAACGTAAGCGCATGGTGGCAGGTGCTCAAGCTTAATTGTCAGATTTTGGGGATGACGACAGCTCTGACGGCCATTCCAGAAAGAGTTCCAAAACTGCTTTGAAGGGTGGACTGGGCGCTGGTGTCGGTGCACAGCTTCCCAAGGGGAGGACTTCGAAGGTGACCGTAGTGATACTCAGCAGTGAGGTGTGTGGCACTTTTTCTAGGGTGAATTCGCGAACTTTAATTGTCCAACTTTGTATGATTTGAACTACAGCCCAGAAGGCCCTGCACTCCGAGCTCCTGCGGCCGGCCCCAGGCTGCCACCATTGTCCCCTCCAGCATTCTGCTTTAGTTTTAGTCACAACATTCTCCTCTCCTTCCCTCAAACACAGCAAGCTTTTTTGTTTGTTTGTTTTCATTTGCCTCCAGGAATTTGCATTATAGGGAGTATAACCGAGCTGTCCCAACCTTCTCCCAGCTCATCTTCCTAGCTGGTCCCTTTGCATCCTGCAGGCTTCAACTCCAGTACGACCTTCTGAGCTATCAGTGTCCTCTCTAAAGTGGCCTCCTCCCGGCGTCCTCAGCCGTCGCCTCGTTTTCAGGAAGAGCGCTCACCAGTGCCCAAACGTTTACTGTCTGCCCCTCCCACTTGTGTACGCTCCACAGGGGCAGCGACCCTAACTGTCCCTTTTCATTTCTAGGAATATCTTTTCAGAGCTTGGGCGCCATGGGAGGTGCTGCATAAACACTCACGGATGGGGGAAGGAAGGAGGAAAGGGAAGTTCAGCGCCAAGACCCCCCCCCCCCCCAGGATTATTTGGCCCCCAGCCACCTCCCTCCTGGTAGCTTTTCAGGGTGATTCCCAGGTATGTTATTTTGCTCTAATTCTAGGGTGAGGTGTGGACCCCCCCAAAGACCCTGAGTTTGAGCGGAGGGACAAAAGGGGGGCTGATAGAATGGAATCGGCAGGGTCCCCCGACCACTGCGAACCTACCTTAGCCTCTTGCAAACTCCCGGCCTTGGAGGAGCGCAGGCAGAC